>SNQJ01S0052518.1:11680-28215 GCA_010110895.2 Picea sitchensis
CTTCCATAATAGGATCCATTGTATGGTGTTGCCCTACCGTAAGGGTTTGATGGTAATAAAGAAGATTTTGCATATTGTTCTTGTATATCTGTTGTGGTGCTTTTGTACTCAA
The DNA here is from genome assembly GCA_010110895.2 of Picea sitchensis. NCBI lineage: Eukaryota > Viridiplantae > Streptophyta > Pinopsida > Pinales > Pinaceae > Picea > Picea sitchensis. The sequence continues at coordinate 11,793 of SNQJ01S0052518.1, forward strand.
CTATTTGGAACTTAACAGATGATGTATTGAGACCCTTCACCAACTCTTTTGTGGTGGTATATTTGGATGACATCCTCATCTTTAGCAGAACTTGGGAGGAGCACATGAGACATATTCAATAGGTTTTGAGCACTTTGCGACAAAACAAACTATATGCCAACTTGGAAAAATGATATTTTGGCATGAACAAGGTCCAACACTTGGGATACACTGTTTATGACCATGGGGTACATGTTGATCCAACTAAGATCCAATTTATCCGTGACTGACCAGCCTTGATGACACTGACCGAGCTTCGGATCTTCTTGGGACTAGCCAACTTCTACCACAGTTTCATGTTGGGATTCTACCATATTGGATGGGCCCTTAGCTAGGTGACCAAGGGAAGTGATAGGGAAAAGTTCATGTGGGGGAAGGAACAATAATGAGTGTTCGATGATATGAAGCATCACTTGTTCTCAGCTCCAGTACTCTCCTTACCCGATTTTCAACAACCGTTTGATATTGAGACTGATGCTTCTGACTATGCTATAGGCACAGTTCTCACTCAACATGGTAATCTGGTGGCATACCATAGTGAAATAGTCTCAAGTACTATCCAGAAATACCCCACCTATGACAAGGAAATGTATTCCATTGTACAAGCCTATCGTCAATGGAAACATTACATTATGGGAAAGGAGACGATCATCCACACTGATCACAAGCCTTTGCATTTCATATAGACACAGGGGAAATTTAAAAATGACCACGATCAAAAGTGGTACACCTACCTGCAACAGTTCCATCTCAACATGAAGTATAAGACATGGATCTCAAATCATGTCGCTGACTGCCTCATTTGACTTCCCGTGGATGCACTCACAACTGTGCTCCATTCTTGTGGACACGAGACATCTGAGTGGCCCCAACTTTATCAGCAAGATCCAGACTTCACCATTACCTATCAACTCTTGGGTACAGGTGTGACTGTCACTTATTTTCACATTCAGGATAGACTATTATGCAATCTAGGCCATCTCTGTGTTCCTACATGTGAGCGTGCATAGCTGATTTGGGAATCCCACTACAGTAGGATGGCAAGACATTTTGGCGTGGAGAAAACTATGGCCATTCTTCAGAAACATTTTTATTGGCCAAAAATTCGACAGGACTTCAACAAGTATATCAGATCTTGCACTTCCTGTGCCATTTCCAAGCCAACCATCAATAATAAAGGATTATACACCCCTCTTCCTACTCCCGAGAAGCCTTGGGAATCCATCTCAATGGATTAGATGTATGGCCTTCCATCCACCAAGCAAGGAAATTACTGCATATTTGTAGTCATTGATCAATTTTCGAAGATGGCCGTCCTCACATCCCGTAAGAAGAATATCACAGTGGATGATATTTCCAAGCTCTTCTTTGAGCGAGTGTGGGTCCATTTTGGTATACCACAGACGATCATCTTCGATCAGGACAACATATTCCTCATCACATTTTGCGAGTCTCTGGTCACTGTTGGACACCAAGCTCACTAAATCCACTACTTTCCACCCCCAAACAGACAACCAAACAAAGGTCGTCAATCGGATGATTGTTCACATCCTGCACATGTACAACTCTAAGAATCCATGTACATGGGATGAGAGTCTCCCCTATGTTCAAAACAGTTACATCAGGGATCTCCATAGCTCCACCGGCCATAGCCAATTTTAGGAGTGGGGCTGGGATTCCAATCCTTGGGTCCCATTGATGTTGTACTACCTCTTTCCACCACATAGACAGACTCTTCCCATCTTCAGTCTAAGATCGAAAAAACCACCAAATTCATTGATAACATTCAACACATCCGCCAACAGGTCTAGGAGAATTTGCAGAAATCCAATGCTAAGTACATGTAGTGCCATGATCAACACAAGGTACCGCACTAGTTTAAGGTTGGAGACAAAGTCTGGTTACATTTACAGAAGGAGTGTCTCACAGGGCCCCATCGAAAGATACGTCCACTTTGCTATGGGCCTTAGACTATCACCAAGGTTTTGGGTAGAAATAATTTTGAGCTCAACAATCCACCCTTCCTTGGCCTACACCTAATGTTCAATGTGGACCTCCTTCGACCATATTTTCCACCATTATTAGACACCTCAGAGATCAAAAAACAAATGACATCAATAGAGCTCAACCTTGACTGCATGGGACAAGCATCCATTAATCATATAGTGGACACACAGGTCAAGAGAACTTTCCAGCAAAGGATCCAACTTTATTGGATTGTCAAGGCAGGGCAACTCCTACACTAAGGCAAGTGGCTCACCCAAGGCCAAGTCCAACATAAGTTTCCTCACCTGATGGGGGAAATCAAAACAATGGATACCATTGTTTCCTAATGGAGGAGGATTGATCCAGGTGGATATTGGTGGCCACCCACCTAATCTAACTCAATTATTTTGTATGTTTTCATGTCAGCACATCTTACTATACTTCTAGGGCCATTTTGGAGCCCTAGAAAGTGTTTTTTTGGATCGCCATAGTCAAATTGTAGATGGAATTAAAGTTTGATGGTGTAATGTGTATTTCTCTGAAAGACCTTTCCAATGGGCTATCACACATCTAAAACAGAGGTCGTATGCAAAAGTTACGACCTCGTGAAGTTGAGGTACCAACTTACCAATAGGGGCCCACATGGCTTTTGGCGTTTCACCTCCTAGGGTTATTTTTTTGGATGTCTAGGGTTTTTTCATTCATGAGTAATATAAAAAAGGAATCTGGAGCCTCATTTGTAATCATTCTTCTAAGAAAAATGCATGTAGCATCCACATCTCTTATTAGAGATAACTACCACCATTCAAGCAAGTGTTCCAGTTTTGCATTTTTCCAATTTCATCCAATTTCATTTATTCAAAAGAAGATATTGTTCACAGGATATTTGTGTTGTTTTTCATATCTTTGTGTTTATTGTATTCACTTTGTTAATCAATTCATTCCACTCCTAAATTTGGATCAACTGTGGTAGGAAAGGGAACAAGTAGTGCGAGAGTTCACCAATGTCTTCCATACCTTGTGCACCAAACTGGGCATCAAAGACTCTGAGAAAAATATGGTGCTCAAGTACCACAACGGTCGGCATAGATACATCTAGACATAAATTGAGTTTCTTAAAATTTCATCCTTGGGCATGGCCTATCGATATGCTATCAAAATAGAGCAGAATCTTAAATAAAAGATGTGACAGTTTGGGTCTGCAAACCCCTCACAACATAAGCAGTGAAAAAGTGTCCCCAACCTATAGAACAAAGGGACGAGTAAGGATGGATAACCTCAAAAAAACTAGTCCAAACCACAAACAGAGAAGGACAATGGGAAGACAAAGAAAGACGATAGGAAATGGTGGGAGTTCCATAAGATCCCCTGACATAACACCACTGAATTCCACTCAAAGTAGTCATTGGTGGCCGAGGTGAAATCCTTTGAATAAGATGCAGCCTCTGAATTTAAGTCAGAATGGAAAACAGGGAGATAGATCATTGATGCAGAACCCAGTGCCACTATTGCTACCACCACCAAGGTCCAACCTGATGAACCTGATGAAATAGAGGAAGGTGAGTGCCCATTTCATTCATAGATGTGGGTGAAGGGTACTCCATTACATTTAGTCATTGATAGTGGTAGCAAGAAGAACCTCATCTCTACAGAGGTTGTCAAGAAGTTGGATCTACCTACAAAACCACACCCGCATTCATACACCATTGGATGGCTCCGCTAAGGGAGTGATCTCCTCATCATCCAACAATGCTGCATAGCCTACGACATAAAGCCCTTCAAAGATAAGGTATTTTATGATGTTGTCCCCCCTTAAGTTTGTGATTCTATTTTGGGCCAACCTTATTTATGGAAACCTCATGTTGTATATGATTCTATGCATCGTAGTGTTATTATTACTTTGGACAGGAAATTATACAGGATAACCAAGGTAGTCCCATCTATCTCCATTTCCTTGATCTCTTCCAAGCAATGAAGGAAGGTCATATATGAGATCGAAAAGTTTTTCTTCCTCATGATTCATGCTCAAAGTAAGTGGAAGGTTGTAGCCACATCCATGGCCTCCGCGATAGGTCTCTCCACACAGTAGAAGTAAGTGGATAAAGTCATGGAACAATACACAGACATCTTCTCCTCACCCACTGGGGTACCTCTACACTGTTAGGTCAAGCACTCGATCTATCTAAAGTTCGATGCACCACTAACCAATGGGATAGTCTGTCACCACTCTCTGTCAGAAAATTAGGAAATCAAGCTCTAGATTTAAGAGATGCTCAAAAAGGGGCACATCCTCCCAAGATCATCACCTTGTAGAATCCCAATCATGCTTGTGAAAAAAAAAGATGGGTCCTAGTGACTCTGCATTGAATACTGGGTTCTAAATAAGATCACAGTCAGGAACTAGTACCCAATTCCACAAATTGATGATCTCCTTGACGAGCTCAAGGGGGACAAATAATTCAGTAATATTGATCTGAAGTACGACTACCATCAACTCCAAATGGAATAGACCGATGTATGGTAGTTTGCCTTCAATTCCAAAGGTGTTTTTGAAGGGTTGGTCATGCCCTTTGGCTTGAAAAATGCCCCAACAACTTTGATGTGGATGATGGACGATATTTAACAGCCTTTCACCAATTATTTTGTGGTGGTGTATTTGGATTCCATCCTCATATTTAGTAAGAATTGGGTAGAACACTTGCAGCACATTCAACATGTTCTACACACTCTGCAACAACACAAGCTATATGAAAATTTGGAAAAATGCTCCTTTGGAGTAAATAGATTCTAGTACCTAGGATACATTGTTGATGAACATGGGGTGCATGTTGATCCAACTAATATCTAGGTCATCTGTGACTAGACAAACTTGAACACCCTCAGTAATCTTAAGAGCTTCTTAGGCCTTGCCAATTTCTATCACAGGTTCATGTTGGGATTCTCCCACATTGAATGGGCCCTTAGATAATTGACCAGGGGTGGTACAAAGGAAAAATTCATGTGGGGCCATTCAAAATAGAAAGAATTCAATGATTTGAATCAATTCTTGTGCTCAGCCCCAATGCTCTCATTCCCTGACCCACAACAACCTTTTGAGATTGAGATAGATGATTCAGACTATGTTGTGGGAAAAATTGTCACTCAACATGGACATCCTATGGCCTATCATAGTGAGATGATTTCAGATACTTTCCATAATTACCCCTCTTATGAAAAACAAATTTACTCCATTATACAATCCTACCACTAGTGGAGGCATTACATTTTCAGGAAGGAGAGAATCATCGACACTGATCATAAGCCTCTACAATTCATGCAAACACAAGGCAAATTGCAGAATGACCACCATCACAAGTGGTCCACATACTTGAAACAATTCCATCTAAATATCAAGTATAAGACAAGGAGCACCAATCGCGTCACTGACTACCTTAGCCGACCTCTATTGTCTACACTAACCATGGTGCTACACTCCTACATACATGAGACCTCCAGATGGCCCCAACTCTATGCAAGAGATCTTGACTTCACCACTACCTACCAAATGTTGGGAACAAACACAATTGTCACTAATTTTCATTTGTAGGATGGGTTGTTGTGCCATCTAGGCCATATTTGCGTTCAATCAAGTGAGCGAGAGAAGTTGATTTCAAAATTTCACTATAGTTGGGTGGTAGGATGCTTCGGCGTAGAAAATACAGTGGCATTGTTGCACCAACATTTCTATTGGTTGAAACTCTCACATGATGTCAGCAAGTATATTGGATGATGCACGACATGCGCCATTGCCAAATCGACCATTAATAAACAAGGAATGTACACCCCTCTGCGTACTTATGATAGGTTATGGGAATCCATCTTGATGCACTACATGTCAGGCCTTCCTTCCACCAAGAAGAGAAATGGTCTTGTTTTCTTGGTGGTTGATTGATTATCCAAGATGGTGATTCTGGTTGCCCACAAGAGGAGAATCACAGCAGAGGCCACTGCCAAGCTCTTCTTCGAATGAGTGTGGGTACATTTTGAGATATCACAAACCATATTATATGATTGGTACAACCATTTCCTCAACACATTCAAGTCAATCCTTTGGTCAGGGATGGACACCAAGTTCACCAAATCCATATCCTTCCACCCCCAAATGAATGGCCAAACCAAAGTTTTCAAAATGATGATCATGCATACCTTGTGCATGTACAGTTCCAAGAATTTTCACACATGGTATGAGAGTCTTCCCTATGTTCAATAGAGTTACAACATAGCCATACATAACTCAACTGACCACAACCCCTTTCAGGTGGGGTTGGGATTTCAACCACTGGGTCCCATGGATGTTGCATTACCCCTTGCGTTCACACAAGAAGAATCATATTATGAAAAAAACTAAGTCGATAAAGTCACTCGGTTCACTGAACAAATCCAACACATCCACCAACAAGTTCAGGATATTTTGCAGAAGTCCAATGCCAAGTACAAGAAACACTGATCAACACCGGGTACCACACAAGTTTTAGGTGGGAGATAAAGTTTGGTTGCACTTGTAGAAAGAAAAACTTAAAGGACCCCATCAGAAGCTTCATCCACTCCGCTATGGACCTTACACCATCTCCAAGGATATGGGTGGAAATAATTTTGATCTCAATATTCCCCCCTTCCTTGGATTTCAGCTAGTGTTTAATGTGGACCTCCTTCAACCATACTTTCCTCCCTTATTGGACACCTTCGAGATAGTAGAACAATTTACACCGATAGAGCTCAACCATGAATACATGGAAAAAGAATCCAATGATCAAATTGTGGACACATAGGTCAAGGTCACTCACCAACGTAAGATTCATATTTATTGGGTTGTCAAAGTAAGACAATTCTTGCACCAAGGCAAGTGTCTCTCCTAAGGCAAAATTTTGCAAAAGTTTCCTCATCTGATGGGGGAACTCAACGCAATGGAGAAAATTGTTTCCTAAGGAAGTAGGATTGATCCAGGTGGATATTGGTGGCCACCTAGCTCTTCTATATGGCTCACATACAACTTTCATCTTGGTAGTTAAAGTTTTTATCTTGGTAGTTTTTTTCTAACTTTTTGGGTCCTAAAATTTTGGGGTCATTTTAAGGGCCTAAACAACATGTTTTGGGCCTGCCATAGTCACACTATATACTGAGTCAGAGTGTAATGTCATAATAATTATTCCTCATATATACCTTTCCAAAGGGATATTGTGCATCTAAAATGAAGATCGTATGCAAAATTTACAACTTCGAGAAGTTGATGTCACAACTTACCCCATCGAGGCCCAGATAAATTTTGGCGCTTCATCTCCTAGGGTTAGGTTTTTTGATGTATAGGATTTTATGTTTGATTCTTGATGCTAACAATTACTAGAGGCCTCATTGTTATGTGATTAGAATGAATGCACATAGCTTCTACATCTCTTCTCAGAGATTAGCTACCACCATTTGTGCAAGATTTTTTTCACTTTTCATTTTATAGTTTCAACAGATTTCTTATTTAATAGAAGTTAAGTTCCACGATATCTCTATTATTATTCCTTGTATATCTGTGTTCATGTTATAGATATGTGTTTCATTTCATTCCTCTCATAAATATGGATCAATGGTATCAGACCGGTCTACTTTTCATTTGTTTCACTGTGCACATCACCAACGAGGTCAGGGTATAAGAAGTTTGGACTCGAACTAGTTGAGCCTTTGCCAGATCGACCTCAACGATCCCAACAACCACCCATGGGGGAAGAAAAAACAGAATATTAGGTAGGACATGCCTTTAAACTTTTTCTTGACGAATCCCTCTCGTGACAAAGGAATGAGATGATAAAAAAATTTGGGCAAATCCTTCGACGACTGCCAACAGGCGACACATGTACCTCAAGTGGAGGTTCCGCTTCATTCAAGGTACAAATCAATTTTGATATTATTATATTTGAAGGTCAAATATATGCGTATGTTGTAGACAAATTGTTAAACCTTCTAGAAGGGTATTTTTCTATCCACAACTTTTTCGATAGAGGAAATATTACATTTTCTCTTGTGAAGGCCATCCCCCATGTCAAATATTGGTGGGAGACTTTCTATGAGAAAAAGGAAACAAAAGGGATATACATTATTTGTAGTTGCACCCACTCGGAGTTCCTTTAGGGATGCTATTAAGGAACAATACTACCCTGTTGGAAGTTATGGTGACTTATATATAAGATGGACCACATTGCGGCAGGAAAGGGACCCAACAATGTCAGAGTTCACCAATGTCTTCCATAACTTGTGCACCAAAATGGGTATCAAAGACTCTGAGTGACATCTGGTGCTCAAGTACCACGATGGTATGCATAGATACATCAGAAGTAAATGGAGTTTCTGGACATTTCTTCATTGGGAGTGGCCTATCGATATGCTTTCAAAATCGAGAAGAAGCTAAAACATAATACATGGTAGTTTGGGTCTATAATTCCCTCACAATAGAAAAAGGGAAAGGGAATCCCCAACCCGCATAACCAATGGAAGAGAAAGGATGGAAAACCTCAGGAAAACTAGTCCAAACCACAAACAATGAAGGACAATGAGAAGACAAAGAAAGACACTGGGAAATGGTGCGAGTTCTATAAGAGACCCTAGCATAATACCAATGAATGCTGCTCAAAGAAGTCATTGGTGGCTGAGTTGAAAGACTATAAATCATATGCAGACTTCAAATATGAGTCAGAATTAGAAAAAGGGATATGGATCTTTGATGAAAAATCTAGTTCCACTATTTCTACCACCACCAAGGTCCAACCCGATGAACCAGTGGAAGGTGAACACCTATTTCATTCACAGATATGGGTAAAGGGTACTCTGCTACACTTCATCATAGCTAGAGGTAGCAAGAATAACCTCATCTCAACATAGGCTGTCAAGTTCTTGGATTTTCGGACAACACCACACCCATAGTTGTAAACCATCAGATGGATCCACCAAGGGAGCGGTCTTTTCATCAACCAACAGTGTCGCCTGGCCTACGACATGCAACCCTTCAAAGACTAGGTATTGTGTGATGTCTCCCCCTTGAAGTTTGTGATGTTATTTTGGGACAAACTTATTTATGGAAAGGTCATGATGTATATGATTCTAGGAATCATAGTGTTATTATTACTTTGGATAAGAAATTATATAGGATACACGAGGTAGTCCCATCTATCGCCATTTCCATATCTCTTCCAAGCAATGCAGGAAGGTCATCTCTGAGACCAGGAAGTTTGTCTTCTTCATGATTCACGCTCAAAGTAAGAAGAAGGTTGCATCCACATCCATGGCCTCCATGAAAGGTCTCTCCATGCAGCAGAAGAAAGTGGATAAGGCTATGGAAGAATACAAAGACATCTTGTCCTCACCTACTTGGGTACCTCTACACTATCAGGTCAAGCTCTCAATCGATCTGACCCCTGACACAAATCTACCCAATGGGCCAGTCTATCACCACTCTCTGTCAAAAAATGAGGAAATCAAGTGCCAGATCCAAGAGATGATCGAAAAGGGGCACATCCTCCCAAGATCATCATCTTGTGGAAGCCTTATCATGCTTGTGCAGAATAAAGAAGGGTCCTAGTGACTCTGCATTGATTATCGGGCCCTAAATAAGATCACAGTCAGGAACCGATACCCAATTTCCTAAATTGTTGATCTCCTTGACGAACTAAATGGGGCCAAATACTTCAGTAAGATTGATATGAAGTCTGAACACTACCAGGTTCCAATAGAACTGACTGATGTATGGAAGACTTCCTTCAAGTCAAAAGAATGTCTATTTGAATGGTTTATCATGACCTTTCACTTGATAAATACCCCAAAAAAACTCATGAGGATAATAGACGATATCTTTTATATTTTCACCAATTCTTTTATAGTGGTGTATCTAGATGGTATCCTCATCTTCAAAAAGAATTGGGAGGAACACTTGCAACACATTCAACAGGTTCTGCACACTTTGAGACAACACAAGCTATATGAAAATTTGGAAACAATTCTCCTTCGACATGAAAAAGGTATAGTACCTAGGCTACATTGTTGATGAGCATGGGGTGCATGTCGATGCAGCCAAGATCTAGGGCATCCATGAATGTACAACCTCGGCCACACTCACTGAGCTTCAAAGCTTCTTAGGAATTTCCAATTTCTTTCGTAGGTTCGTGTTGGGATTCTCCCACATTACATGGTCCCTTGTACAATTGAAGAGGGGTAGTGACAAGGAAATATTTGAGTGGGGCTGGTCACAAAAAAATCATTCGATGATTTGAAGGAGCACTTGTGCTCAACCCTAGTGCTCTCATTACCTGACCTGCAACATCCTTTTGAGATGGAGAAAAATGCTTCAGACTATGTTGTGGGAAATATTCTCACTCAACATGTACATCTTGTGGCATATCATAGTGAGATGCTATCAGATACTGTCCATAAGTACCCCACTTATGACAAAGAAATGTACTCCATTATACAAGCCCGCCACCAGTGGAGGCATTACATTCTCGGGAAGGAGAAAATAATCCAAATTGATGATAATCCTATACAGTTCATGAAGACAGAAGGAAAATTGTAGAATAAACACCATAAGAAGTGGCCCACATACTTGCAATAGTTCCATCTCAACATCAAGTATAAGACAGGGAGCACCAACTGTTGGTTGTGGAGCTTGATTATCTTCCTGATTTAGATGTTTGTTTCAGTCCTGCTTGGACCCCATTCCTTAATGGGGGGGGTGTGGGGAGGATTTACTCCCAACAATTGTCGCTAGGGGGGGGGGGGATGATAATTTTTGTAGCACCCCCTGGAAGGCATTTTGGGCAGCGCCCCAGAAGTGAAATTTTGGGAAAAATTTCCTTGTAAAATATTGTAATTTCATAGTCAATTTGGACCGTTCATTATAAGGTTGCAGATCTGATGATAGAAGTTATTTTAGGGATTTTTCTCCCTAGAAGGAAACCCTATTTTATGAGGGAATTGTATTATAACTGTGTATTATTGTGAATATTATATTCCGAGAGAGGATATTGTGAGAGAAATAAGAGGAAGTTACAATGAGTGTGTTGTAGGTTGTATCCCTTCATTTTGATAGATAATAATAAGGAAGGACTTGGAAATTTCTCTGGTGGATGTAGCCCGCACTGGGTGAACCACGTATATTTGTGTCTATATTTTATTTTGTATGTTCTGTGTTTTATTTCTACATTTGTTTTATTTTATTTCTCCATGATCTTATTTTCTAACAACTGGTATCAGAGTGAAAGATAACTCATAGGAAAAGAGGGTTCCTGGTTCAAGTGGGAGCAATGGTAGAAGATGGAAAGTTTAGGGTTGATAAATTTAATGGCCAAAACTACCAGTTATGGAAGATGTAGATGGAAGATTATTTATATCATAAGGATCTATTCCTACCATTGGGAGGAATATAAAAGAATACGACGACCATGAAGGATGAAGAATGGGAGGCTCTCGATAGAAAGGCACTATGAACGATACGGCTAAGCCTGGAAACGTCGATTTCTTTCAATATTTCAAAATAAAAGACAATAAAGGAGATGATGGATGCATTGGATAAACTGTATGAAAAACCCTCGACATCCAATAAGGTATTTCTAATGAAGAGATTATTTAATATGAATATGTTAGAAGGTGGGTTTGTTGCAGATCATTTAAATAAATTTAACACAGTTACTAATAAACTAAGTTTTGTAAAAGTGGACTTTGATTATGAGGTTAGGGATCTTCTTATCTTGTGCTCATTTCTAGAAAGATGGAACGACTTGTTGATAGTTGTAAGTAACTTTGTATTTGGTTCAAACACTCTAAAATTTGATGATGTTGTTGGTGTTACCCTTAGCGAGGAAATGCAATGGAAAAGAATAGGTGACACCAGGTAATGTGTTAAACATTGAGAACATGGTAAGAAAAAACGATAGAGGAAAGGGCTAAGGGAACCATGAGAATTCTAGGAAGGGTAGATCCAAATCAAGACTGGGAAAGATAGAGTGCTAGAATTGTGGGAAGAAAGGACATCTAAATAAATGTCGTAGAGCTCCAAAGAAACAAAGAGATGGACAACAGGAGAAAAGTAAGGAAGCAAATGTAACAAGTGATGTGTTACACAATGATTTGATTCTTTCTATAGATAATATTTTTGAGTCTTGGGTAGTAGATTCAGGGGCTTCATTTCATGCCACACCCCATTGGAAACATTTTCTATATTATGTTCAAGGTGATTTTGGATAGGTTTATTTGGGTGATGATGCACCATGCAAAATGGTTGGAATGGGTAAGGTACAAATAAAGAAAAATAATGGAAACCAATGGTTGTTGAAAGAAGTAATACATGTTCCATATCTAAGGAAAAATCTAATTTCAACAAGGCAGTTGGAAAGTGAAATTTGTATATCCATATTTGCAGATAAGGCGTGGAAGGTCACTAAAGGATCACTGGTGATAGGAAAAGGAGAGAAGGTAAGTACATTGTATTTATGTACAGGTAATATTAATTCTTCTATCTCTTTGGCTTCTACATGAGTGGATACAACACTTTGACATCATAGTATTGGGCAAATGAGTGAGAAGGGGATGCAGGTACTTCACAAAATAAATTTGTTTCCAAATCTTAAACAAATTAATTTGGATTTATGTGAGCACTGTGTTTATGGAAAACAAAAGAGTCACATTTCTCAGAGTTGGAAAATAAAAGAAGAGTGAAAGGTTATATCTTGTGCATACAAATGTATGGGGACCAACTCAGGTATCGTCTCTTGGTGGCTCTTTTTATTATGTTACTTTTATTGATGATACAACTAGAAAAACTTAGGTTTATTGTGTTCGACAAAAATATGATGTTTTCGACACTTTTAAGAAATTGAAAGCTTTGGTTGAGAATGAGACAGGAAAAAGGTTGAAGTGTATCATATTAGACAATGGAGGTGAATATTGTAAGAAAGCATTTGATGATTACTATTCATATGATGGGATTTGTAGAGAGAAGACAGTTCCAATAATACCACAAGAAAATGGTGTGTCAGAAAGGATGAATAGGACCATCATGGAGCGTGCAAGGAGAATGATATTGCATGCAGGGTTGCCCTTACATTTTTGGGCAGATGTTGTAGATACTACGGTTTACTTGATAAACATAGGACCTTCAAGTTATTTGGATGGTGGCATTATAAAGGAGGCATGGACAAGTAAAAAGGTAATCTATTATTTTTTGAAGACTTTCGGTTGTGAAGCATTTGCCCATATTGATAAAGGAAATAGAAAAAACCTTGAGGAAAAATCCAAGAAGTGTACCTTTATTGGATACAGTGTTAATGATTTTGGTTATCACTTATGGGATTATGAAAATCACAAAATCATTAGGAGTAGATATTTCATATTCAATGAGAAGTTCATGTACAAATATCATTTGTAGGGAAATAAACATGGAAAAGAAAAACCAGAATACATAGTTCTTGATGAGATCATTGAAAATTAAATTCCAATGGTACCAAAAAATCAAAATGTACAACAATGGGAGAAATAGGTACCTCAAACTCCTGCAAGTGTTAGAAGATCTAATAGGTTAAGTAAACCCCCTTAACGATACTCTCCTTCATTGTATTATTTTTTGTTGATTGATTCTGGTGAACTAGAAAGTTATGAAGAGGAAATGTAGGTAGACACTAAAAAGAAGTGGGAGCAAGGCATGAAAGAGGAAATTGATTATTTGGTAAATAACCAGACTTGGGACTTAGTTCAGTTGCTTGCATAAAAAAATGCATTGCAGAATAAATGGGTTTACAGGCTGAATGAAGAAGATAGAGGCAAAAAGTGGTACAATGATAGACTTGTTGTAAAGGGGGTTGCACAAAAGAAAGGTATAGATTTTGATGAAATATTTTCTCCTATTGTTAAAATGACTTCAATTAGGACTATTTTAAGTCTTATGGTAGTAGAATATTTTCATAGATGCAAAAACAACTTTTCTCAAAAAAAACTTTTCTCCATGGGGATTTGGAGGAAGATATTTATATGTAGCAACCACAGGGTTATGAGGCCAAAGGAAAAGAGAATTTGGTATGCAAGTTGAATAAGAGACTGTATGGCCTAAAACAAGCTCCAAGGCAATGGTATTTGAAGTTTGATAGGTTTATGACATAACAAGGTTGTAGTAGATGTCATTTTGATCACTGTGTTTATTTTAAAGGGATAGAAAATGGAAGCTATATTATCTTGCTATTGTATGTAGATGACATGCTTGTTGCATGGTCTAATATGAAATATATAAATGTTCTCAAGAATAAATTATCCAATTCATTTGCGATGAAGGATTTGGGTGCTACAAAGAAAATTCCTAGTATGATAATAACACAAGATAGGAAAAATTTCAAATTGACATTGTCTCAGGGTGAGTACCTAGAGAAGGTGTTGGAGAGGTTTAGAATGCAGATTGCAAAACCAATTAGTAAGCCTTTGGCCAGCCATTTCAAATTAACTAAGGAAATGTGTCCCAAGACATAGGAGGAGATATAATACGTGTCTAGGGTCCCTTATTCATCAACATTTGGTAGCGTGATGTATGCGATGGTTTGCACAAGACTAGGTATTGCATATATAGTGGGAGTTGTGAGAAGGTATATGAACATGTTTGACACACCTACCAAACTTAGAGGGGGGTGGTGAATGAGTGTGGGGATCTTTTTCCCAAAACTTTCCTCTTACACAAAAACTACTTAGTTAACATTCAACATTTTCTCATTACTCATTGTTGTCATTTATAATAAGTTATATGTGAATACATATGAACAACATATCATCAACAGATCATCTCCATAAGGAACACAAATAACACAAGATATATGTACAATTTTTATTTTTATTATGGACTTCAATCCAGGGGTTTTTCAGCAACAACTGAATAGAGTACAACTCTACAAGAGCACCAACTCTATATGCAAGAATCAACATACATGCTCAGCACCAGCTGAGATGAGGCAACAATCCTCAGTAGATATCAACATGTCAACATAAACAAGTGCATCAACCATGCACCAACCTGTGCCAAACAACCTGTAATCAACATGTACCATAAACAAGTGCATCCTCAGAACTTGAACTCTGAGAATCCATGTTTTCAAAGATGTATCCCTTCCTTACTTAATTTCTTCTTCTAGCCATGCTATTTGAAGTTCTCATCATGGTCTTTCTTCTTATGTTCCAACACTCATGGGATTTTTGGAAAAATCCACTACAGTTGTAGCATCTCATAGTGTTACAGTGAACAACAATGTGTCCTACTTGATCACATCTCCAACACCTCATGGTGTTATAAAATCTTCCATTATATATCCTTTCATAAGATCTACATTCAAAATATTTGTGACCATATCCATTACATGAATAAAAATGCCCATGAAAAATACTTTCATACCTTTGCTTTGGTGTCCCAAGAATAGATTCTTGCTTTGTTCTTTTGAAATTTTCTTTGCCTTGTGTAGATGGTTTCTTTGCAACATTGTCTTCCTTCTTTGATGTATTTACATCATGCTTATTTGAGGTTCTTGCTTCAGCATGTGTATCTTCTCCTTTTCATCCAAGACCTAATTTATCACATGATGATCTTTGACTTTCCAAGATCTCATCCAAGATTCGTGAGCTATTCAAGAATTTGTTTGACATTTCCACCTTCTTTCTAAGGTCAATAATTTTAGCTTCTAACTTACAGCATGAATCTTCCTTTTCCTTTATTTGGATCTTCAATAGTTCCTCTATTCTTTTGGCTTATTCAATTTGGGTCTTGAGATGAACAATGGTTTCAAAACTTTTGCTAATCTCATCATCTACATTCATATCTTCTTTTCCATTCTTTAGTCTTGTGATCTCTTATTCATTTTCTTCTAATAGAATATTATTGCTCTCTTCTTGATCCTTGATCACTTCTTTTAACTTCAAGATGTGCCTTAGACTTCTCCTAAGAAACTTCTTAGTGTTATCTGAAAGATAGTTATAGTCTATATAATAATGATCACTTGTATATCTATATAAACCCTGTTCAACTTCCTTTTGAAGTTTTAATAGATTTTCTTCTATTCTTTTCATGGAATAATTATCATCAAACTTTACACAAACTGTTTCTAGATCTTCTTCTTCACTTGTAGAGAAAAATTCATTATCATCATTGAAATCAAGGGTTTTTGAGGGTTCTTTACCTTCATTTGAAATATCTTCATGATCTTCCTTTTTGCCAACATCAACACATAATTCTTTTACTTCATTTGAAATGTCTTCAAGATCTTCCTTTGTGCCATCATCAATTGATTCTTTATCTTCACTTGAAATGTTTTCAAAATCACATTTAGAAATAATGCATTCAAGATTTTTTGGAGATTCTTTACCT
>SNQJ01S0052518.1:30349-57398 GCA_010110895.2 Picea sitchensis
CAATATGCTTAAGTGTTCCACACCAAAAATTCTCAAGAAGCTCTCACAAGAAGCTCTCCATCAATACTCCAAAAGATATTCTCACAAGAAGCTCTCCATTGATCCACAAAAAGGATGATCTACAAGAGACCATTTTGTTGAAATTAATAAGACAACTGAGAGGGGGGGGCGGGGTGAATCAGTTGTTACTGTGCTTAAACAATTTGAACAATTAAGCCACTTTTAATCTTTCTCCAAGTGACCATCAATATTATACAATATATGAACAATATAAATAATGAACATCACTCACACATAAGATATACACAGAGACAAATTTTCATGAGGAAACCCATAAAGGGAGAAAACCTCTTCTTCTTCGAAATGATAGGCAGTATTTTAAGTTCTGTACATCATCCATAATTGAGCACCAACTCAATGTGAGGCTACTACCTCTATTTTACAAGCTCCAACTTGTTTGAGAGCACCAACTCTCTGGTTTCTCTAGCACCCACTAGAAGGAAGAACCAACTCTCTGAGTGTTCCAACACCAACTGGATGGAAGTACCAACTTCCAGTTACATAGGCTCCAACATGTATAACAGATAACACTTGTTCTCCCTTGCACCACCATGCCACCCTGGTTTCTCTGGCTTCAACTAGATGGAAGCTACAACTCCCTATGTTCAAGAACCCACTTGAACCTCTGAGGAAAAAAATCCTCCCTAGCACCTCCCTACCACCCTAATTACAAATAAATGATTGAATAACCAACAATACAGATAAATCAATTCTTACCACTTCTTCACTGTTTTGCAATTCTTCTCTGCTACACTATTTTTCTGCTTTGTTCATATTTGGCTTGACTTGCTATCTTTGTCTATCTGTTCTTTCTCTGTCCTTCTCATGCTATTTTATATGTGCATATTCTACTCTCTTCATCTTTTCTCTTCTGTTCATATTCTGTTCCTTATCTCTGAGCTTTCTTCACACTGTGCATACTGTATTTTTACCTTTCTACAGTTCAACTCATTTTTTCAGTCAGAACAACCAACTTTTCACAGTCGTCTCATATCTCTTTTTATTCAAACACACCTCAGCAACTGAATCGCCAATCAATAAAAAATCATGAGTTAGTTTTACTAACTGAATCGTAACTGATCAATTAACTGTAAGGTGAAACAGTATTCCTCTGATCATATTCGAATTCACCTACACCGTTGGATTACAAGAAACAAAATGTCTTTCACATTTCGTATTTCGGCAATTCACAATTTTGCATGTCGCGAATTCCTGTTGCGAAGCATCTCGACTCTCCAAGTCATGATCCCCAAAATGGATCCAGATCAACGGTCCACAAAACTTCATAATCTGATCCCTTCTTTTCCTAATCAAACAACTAATGGGATTTCAACGTTTTTTCCCTTCGAGTCTTCGAGACTCACAATAGTCCCTTTTAGCATTTCACGATTTCAAAAATTCTTGTGATGAGATATCTTGTCTCTCCATGTCGCAATCCTTGAAACTTCGAAAATCCATGTCGCGATCCCCGAAACTCCATGTCGCAATTTTGCATTTCGGCATTTCGCAATTTCTGTGGTGAAGTGTTTCAACACTCCAACTCCCAGTAACTGAAACCTACAACAAAAGGTATTTTTCGCATTTTGGCATTTCGACATTTCGGCATTCCCGTGGTGAAGTGTTTTGACACTCCAACTCCCAGTATCCGAAACTCTGAAATGGAGTTATTTCCCAGTCTGCGAAACTCTTTGTTGATGTGCCTGTTTCTGGATTTCGATGTTTCACATTTCGCGACTTCGGGACTCCTGTGATGAAGAGTCTCGACACTTGAATCCTCCAACTCTCGGTATCTAGAACTTTGAAATGGAGTTATTTCTCGGTCTGTGAAACTCTTTGTTGATGTGCCTATTTCTGGATTTTGGTGTTTCACATTTTGCGACTTTGGGAGTCTTGTGATGAAGAGTCTTGACTCTTGACTCCTCCAACTCCTGGTATTCGGAACTCTGAAATGGAGTTATTTCCCGGTCTACGAAACTCTTTTTTGATGTGCCTGTTTTGGGATTTCGGTGGTTTGCATTTCGCGACTTCAGGACTCCTATGATGAAGAGTCTCGACTCTTGACTCCTCCAACTCCCAGTATCGGGAACTCCGAAATGAAGTCTTTGACATGCTCTGATCTATCACAATTCGAGATTTTCTGCCGTGAGTTTCTTCCTTGACTCTTGGAGTTTATGGTTCTGATCTTGCCATGCGATCATCATTGCATTGTTGGTCTTGCCACTTTCTCTTGTTTATCATCGTCAGGCTGAGCTTGCCATCAATGACAAACAAGTACTCTTCCTTTTGTCTTCCCGTAATAAATATGCCAACAATCTCCTCCTTTGGCATTGATGGCAACCCCTTGAAGAACATCCAACTAAACTACTGTAGCATCCTTGAAATTACTAGTATCATCCTTGAAATTACCAGTAGCATCCTTGAAATTACCAAACTTTCTCCCCCTTTGACATTAATGTCAAAAAAGAAACACGCCCCCCCTGTCAACTATGAGTAGCTTAGAAATACAATAGATATTTAATAAGTACTCCACCTGACCAAGTGAACAGATTAGATGAAAGAAGTTTTAACCCCCAACTTTTGATGAAGATATCCAAAAGGGGTCGCTACTAATAGTTTAGTAAAGATATCAACTATCTGTTCTGTGGAAGGAATATAATTTGTCTGAACAATTTTGTTTGTAACTTGTTCTCTGAGAAAATGACATCTTATTAGTATGTGCTTAGATTTTGAATGAAGTACAGGATTCTTAGAGAGACTAATGGCACTGGTGTTATCAAAATGAAGTGGAATGGGATCAGTGTAAGTTACCTTCAAATCTGCAAGAGTTTGTATCATCCATAAAATCTGAGTGCAGCAAGTAGAAAAAAAATGTACTCTGCTTCTGTAGTTGATAAGAAAATAGATCCTTTCTTTTTACTAAGCCATGCTACTAATGAGTCACCCAGGAAGAATGCTCCTCCACTGGTGCTTTTTCTCTCATTAACATGGTTTGCCCAACCTGCATCTAAATAAGCAGTTAACTGAAAATTATGATTTTTGGGATACCATAGACCATAATTCATTGTTCTCTTCAAGTATTTGAATATCCTTGTGATAGCTACCAAATGAATTTGTTTAGGAGTAGACTGATAACGACCTACCATTCCAACAACTTGCATTATATCAGGATGGGATGCTGTGATGTACATAAGACTGCCTATCATAGAGCGATATATCCTTTGATCAACATCCAATGATATATCATCTTTACTGAGCTTGCAACCAACCACCATAGGTGTGCTAACAAGAGAGGAATCCTCCATCTGAAATTTCTTCAACATCTCTTTCAAATATTTTTCTTGAGAGATAAATATTCCTGCAAAACTCTGATTTACTTGTAAACCAAGAAAATATGACAAATCTCCTATCATGGACATCTCAAATTTTGTTTGCATAGAGTTAGCAAACCACTAGACATATGATTCATTAGTACAACCAAAAATAATATCATCTACATAAAACAAAACAACTAGTAAATTATCATCTTCAGACTGAATGTAGAGGTTCTTGTCAACAATACCTTTCTTAAACCCTTTGTCTTGTAAAAATTTGTCTAGTCTATAATACCAAGCTTGTGGTGCTTGTTTCAGTCCATATAAGGCCTTCTTCAGCTTCCAAACATAATTAGGATTATCTGTCAATGAGAATCCTTTAGGTTGCTCCATATATACTTATTCCTCTAGATCTCCATTAAGAAATGTTGACTTACATCCATTTTATAAACTTTAAAGTTCTTATGACATGAATAAGAAATAAACATTCTGATGGCTTCCAATCTTGCCACTGGTGCAAAAGTCTCATCAAAGTCCTCACCTTCAACTTGTGCATACCCTTTACAGACCAATCTGGCTTTATTTCTAACAACTTGTCCTTTTTCATTCATTTTATTCTTGAACACCCATTTCGAACCTATTACATTCTTATCTTTAGGTCTAGGGACAAGCTCCCAAGTATTTTTCTTCTCAATCTGATCAAGCTCTTCATTCATTGTTCTAACCCAATCATCATGGTAGTTGGCTCCATCAAATTTTTTAGGTTTAGTCATAGATAAAAAAAACAACATGAGATTGTTCTGAGTCTTTAATCAATTTCCTTCTTGTCTGAACTCCTTTATTTATATCTCCAATTATCTGATTTTCAGGATGATTCTTTATAACAATTCTGAGAGGTGATTTTGCTTCTTTCTGCTGATTTGTGTCAGCCTGAGTATTCGTATCTTCATCTGATTCAGATTCTTCCCTTTTTGATCCTTGGACCTATCCATCTTCATCTTCAACTATATATTTTTTGCTTGGTTCAACACTGCTTACATTTCTGATCGAGATTTCTTCATCAACTTTTATGTCTATACAATCAACCAATTTATGCAGTCTCTTATTGTAACATCTATACCCTTTACTATTTATATCATAACCCAAGAAGATACCTTCATCAGCCCTATCATTATATTTTCCAATATTTTCATCATTGTTCTTGATATAACATTTACTCCTAAAGACTTTAAAATGCTTGATTGAAGCAGGTCTTCCAAACCATAGTTCATAAGGAGTCTTGTCACCGTGTGGCCTGAGATGAGTTTTGTTAAGGATATGAACAGATGTATGAATTTCTTCTACCCAATATGTCTGAGGTATGTTCCTTTCATTTATCATTGATCTTGGCATTTGATGTACTGATCTATTCTGCCTCTCAACAACTCCATTTTGTTGTGGAGTCCTTGGAATTGTGTACTCTCTTTTGATCCCATGTTTATCACAGAACTCTTTGAAGTTCCATGAACTAAACTCTCCTCCTCTATCAGATCTTACTGCCTTTAATCTTTTTCCTGTTTGATTCTCAGTCAGAGCCTTAAACACTTTGAATTTTTCAAATGCTTCAAATTTTTCCTTCAAAACAACAACCCATGTTAGTCTAGAATAATCATCAATAATCAACATAAAATAATTTTCTTTTCCTGTACCTTCTTTCCTTGATGGTCCACATAAATCCATATGTACTAACTGGAGAGGTTTTTCTATTGAAGGAAAGATTTTAGATTTGAACTGAGTGCGAGTAAGCTTTACTATCTGACAGGGTTTACAAATAGAGTCATATGACTTTGATATCTTCGGAAGGTCTTTTACTACCCCATTGTTTCTGAGCTTGATTATATGATAAACATTTAGGTGTCCAAGTATCCTATGCCACAACCAACTTTCATCATACTTTCTTAAGTGGCATTCTTCTTTTTCTTCTTTTAACACATAGACATTGTTTTTTGTTCTTATCCCTTTTGCAACTAGTTGTCCTGAATTCATAGATTTTATTCTACAGTCTTTAGAAGTAAAAATGACTTCACATACTCGGTCACAGACTTGACTGACACTAAGAAGATTATGTTTCAGACCTTCTACAAACATCACATCTTGAGATTTCCCTTTGCCATTACTCAAACTTACCATTCCTTTACCTTTTATTTTTCCTAGTGCATCATTTCCAAAAGTTACATTCCCTGATTTGCTTTCACTTAGAGTTAGAAACTTACTTTTGTCTCCAGTCATATGTTTGGAACATCCACTGTCAATATAACATGGATTCTTTTGTCTTTAGGCTGATAAAACTAGTCCACACTTGTCATCTACTTTCTTCTTCCAAACCTTAACATTTTCAGTAGTGGAGATCAAATTTTGCTTGTAATTCCTTAAGCGACAGTCTGCAGATTTATGTCCATAATTATGGCAGTTGTAACATTCTAGTTCACTGAATAACAGCTCATAACGATTGTTATGCTCATAACTGTTGTTGTGTTTCACCTGTGTCCTTCTCCTAGTCATCACATGATTTATAGTCTGTGATTTTTTGTTTCTTGGTTGTCTCATTCTTTCTAGTGGCAGATAATTATTCCTTGAAAAACTTGATTGCTCATATCTAAATCTTAAAGAATAGTTTATAGCTTTGTGACCAAAATTAGAGCAGAAAAAACAATAACCATAGAAAAAACCTTTGTACCTTGAAAAAGTTTGTCTTCTTTGAGGAGGTCGATTTATTTCATGCCGATAATCTCTCTGATCTAGAGATTCGATTCTGGTACTTTTTCTTTCATTCCTTCTTGGTGGATGATTTTCTTTCTTTGTTTCTGCAGAGTGACTATTGTCAATGTTTGAGGATTTGACAAACTTGATAGGTTCTATATTACTTGAATGATCACTACTTGATCCTTCTTCATACCCCAATCCAGCTTTCAACTTTGGGTTTCTTTGTTGATTTAGAATGGAGGTTAATCCTTTTGAGGCATTAATACTTGGCAGATTTTGGTGATACAATCCCTTAAACTTCTCCATTTCTTTTCTGGTTTTTACTATCTCTTCTTCTAAGGCTTCACACCTCTCTTTCTTCTCTGACAACTATTGTTTCAATATGTCTTCTATTTTCTTTGCCTTTTCTAATTCCACTTTCAGCAGGGCAAAGTCTTCATCAGGTTGTTTACTATCTTTCTCGAACTGTATCAACAATTGTTTTTGCTTTCTATTCTTAATTATGAGTCTATCAATCTCTTCCAGTGCACTCATCAGTTCTCCTTCCATATCAACCACAACTTATTCATCATTATCATCACTACCTGTGCTTTTATTATCATAATCCTCTTTGTCCATAAGCATGAAGTCATTTACCTTATCTTCACAGGAAGAGTCACTATTGGTTTCTTCTGAGGAATTGTCATTATTTGCACACAAACTTTTCTTCTTACTATATTTCTTGAATTTTTACTTCTTTTCATCATCAGAGTTCTAGTCCTTTTTCTGATGGGGACACTTAGATGAAAAATGAACTATCTTACCACAGTTAAAGCATTCGAAGGGAAACTTGCCTTGATATTTTCTTGATCCTTTCTTTAACCTTCTCACAAATTTTGCCTTAATATCATCTAATTCTGAATCAATATTCTTGTCTGCTTTAAACGATGTTTCTCTAGTAATGGATTTATCTTTTTTAATTCTCATTTCATATGCAGTTAAAGTTCCTAGAAGTTGATCAATGGACATAATTTTAAGATCATTTAGTTCTTCTGTTGCAGAGACTTTTGGATTAAATCTATCAAGCAAAGATCTTAAAATCTTCTGAACTAAGAATGTTTCTTCAAACTTCTCACCAAGACCCTTCATGGAATTCACAAGTTCTTCAAATCTTAAAAAATACTTGCTAACTGTTTCATCTTCATTCATCTTTAGTTGTTCAAAATTCAACCTAAATGTTTGAAGTTTGGCATCTTTTACTTTCTCATTTCCTTCATAGCTGCTAATAAGTTTATCCCACATTTCTTTGGCAGTTTGAAGATGCATCACCTTTACAAACTCGACTTCTAAAAGTCCATTCAAGATAGCATTCATTCCCTTAGCATTAAATCTAAATTCTAACTTATCATCCTTGGAATCTAGCACAACAGGCTTTATGTATCCAATCTCTACTACATCCCAAACATCAGCACCTAAGGCCATTAGGTATGTTCTCATTCTAACCTTCCAAAAGGAAAAATTTGTTCCATCAAATAGAGGAGGCTTACTGGCTGAAGTCCCTTCATGACTTGTCATGCTTAAGCTTACAGATCTACCTATAAATAAAAGGAACCTGCTCTGATACCAATTGTTGAAATTACTAAGATGACTGAGAGGTGGGGGGGGTGAATCAGTTGTTACTGTGCTTAACAATTTTAACAATTAAGCCATTTTTAATCTTTCTCCAAGTGACCATAAATATTATACAATATATGAACAACATAAATAATGAGCATCACTCACACATAAGATATACACAAAGACAGATTTTCATGAGGAAACCCATAAAGGGAGAAAACCACTTCTTCTTTGAAATGATAGGCAATCTTTTAAGTTTTGTACATCATCTATAATTGAGCACCAACTCAATGTGAGGCTACTACCTCTGTTTTACAAGATCCAACCTGTATAAAAGAGAACACTTGTTCTCCCTTGCACCACCCTACCACCCTGGTTTCTTTGGCTTCAACCAGATGGAAGCTACAAATCCCTATGTTCAAGCACCCACTTGAACCTACAAGGACAACAATCCTCCCTAGCACCTCCCTACCACCCTAATTACAAATAAATGATTGAATAACCAACAACACAGATAAATCAATTCTTGTCACTTCTTCACTGTTCTGCAATTCTTCTCCGCTACACTATTCTTCTGCTCTGTTCATATTTGGCTTGACTTGCTATCTCTGTCTATCTGTTCTTTCTCTGTCCTTCTCATGCTCTTTTATATGTGCATATTCTTATCTCTTCACCTTTTCTCTTCTATTCAACTTCTGTTCCTTATCTCTGATCTTTCTTCACACTGCTCATATTGTAGTTTTACCTTTCTACAGTTCAACTCATTTGTTCAGTCAGAACAACCAACTTTGCACAGTCGTCTCAAAACTCCTTTTATTCAGACATGCCTCAACAACTAAATTTCCAACCGATCAAGAATCATGAATCAATTTTGCTAACTGAATCGTATCTGATCAATTAATTGTGAGGTGAAACAATATCCCTCCGATCATATTCAAATTCACCTGCACTGTTGGATTACAAGAAACAAAATGTCTTTCGCATTTTGTATCTTAGAAATTCGCGATTTAGCATGTCGCAAATTCTTGTTGTGAAGCATATCGACTCTCCAAGTTGCGATCCCCAAAATGGATCCAGATCAATGGTCCACAAAACTTCATAATCTGATCCCTTCTTCTCCTAATCAAACGGCTGATGGGATTTCGGCATTTTTTCCCTTTGAGTCTTCGAGACTCACAATAGTCCCTTTCGACATTTCACGAATTTGACAATTCTTGTGATGTGATATATTGACGCTCCATGTTGCAATCCATGAAACTATGAAACTCCATGTCGTGATCCCTGAAACTCCATGTCACAATTTTTCATTTCAGCATTTCACGATTTTTGTGTTGAAATGTTTCGAAAATCCAACTCCCGCTAACCGAAACTTACAACAAAAGGTGTTTTTTGCATTTTGGCATTTCGACATTTCAGCATTCCTGTGGTGAAGTGTTTCAACACTCCAACTCCTGGTATCCAGAACTCGAAAATGGAGTTATTTCCCGGTCTGCAAAACTCTTTGTTGATGTGCCTGTTTCAGGATTTCGACATTTGGCATTTATCGAATTCGGGACTCCTGTGATGAAGAGTCTCGACTCTTGACTCCTCCAACTCCTAGTATTCAGAACTCCAAAATGGAGTTATTTCCCGGTCTGCAAAACTCTTTGTTGATGTGCCTGTTTCGAGATTTCAACGTTTCACATTTCGCGACTTCGGGACTCCTGTGATGAAGTGTCTCGACTCTTGACTCCTCCAACTCCCGGTATCCGGAAATCTAAAATGGAGTTATTTCCCGGTCTGCGAAACTCTTTGTTGATGTGCCTATTTTAGGATTTCGGTGTTTCGCATTTCACGACTTCGAGACTCCTATGATGAAGAGTCTCAACTCTTGACTCCTCCAACTCCCGGTATCTAGAACTCCAAAATAAAGTCTTTGACATGCTCTGATCTATCGCATTTCGGGATTTTCTGCTGTGAGTTGCTTCCTTGACTCCTGGAGTTTATGGTTATGATCTTGCCATGTGATCATCGTTTCACTGCTGGTCTTGCCACTTTCGCTTGTTCATCATCGTCGGGTTGAGATTGCCATCAATGAAAAACAAATACTCTTCCTTCTGTCTGCCCATAATAAATATGCCAACACATTTCTATCTTATTTATACTTTCATCCTCTAGGTCACTTAACCTATTTTCCTTATTTTAGGGTTAACCACTTTCCATAAATAGAAATTTCTCCTATATTTTATCATTTAAATATTTCTTCTTGATTTTTTCATCTTACTTTATCATTTCTTGATTTTCTCACTTCTCTTTATTATTTAAATAATCCACCTTGAATTTGTCACCTTACTTTATCATTTAAATAATGATTTCTTCTTTTAGGTCACTTTGACTTCTTTGACCTTGGGGTCTTCAAGCCTTCATGTGGGGGTCCTTCATCTTCGTAAGGCCATAAATCTCACACCATGAGAAGCTATGTGACATTCCACATACCACCAGAAATGGAATGACAAGCACTATCCATCTAGGATAGTTTCACCAACAATTTCCTTGATCTTCATCTTGTTATTCCACATACAAGCATGGGTCCTCAACCATTCTTCTAGGATAACTCAATCCACAAAGCATCTTCCCATGAGGGATTTCACCATAAGGGGACCACTTTGGAGTTAATCCATTTGTGCACCTTATCAATCATGATAAGACAATAATGACAGCATGGGTCCTCCAACCATTCTTCTAGGATAACTCAATCCACAAAGTGTCTTTCCATGAGGGATTTCACCATAAGGGGACCACTTTGGAGTTCATCCATTTGTGCACCTTATCAATAATGATAAGACAATAATGAGTCATCTATACATTTTTCCAACAGTGCATCATATACCAATGAAAACACAATGATCCATCTTCATCATGTATCAATGACAACTCATTGATCCATCTTCATCTATGCATTCTCATCAAGGAAATTACATATTATATTACATCAATCATCAATCAATCAATCCTTTGACATCAATCAGTCACTTAACATCAATCAATGACATAAATCAATCAAACCATTGGCATCAATGACAACATGATCCAACAGAACAATCCAGGGAAAGAACAATGGGAGGTAGTAAAGTGGATTCTCAGGTATTTGAGAGGTACTGATACTCATGTATTATGTTTTGGAGGTTCAAAAACTGTTCTACAGGGATATGTTGATTCAGATATGGTAGGTGATAAATATAGTAGGAGGAGCACCACATGGTATGTTTTTAATGTAGGTGGAACATTAGTAAGTTGGATTTAGAAATTGCAAAAGGTTGTTTCACTTTCAACAATGGAAGGAGAGTATGTTGTTGCTACAAAGGCTAGTAAATAAACGATTTGGTTACAAAGGTTTATGGAGGAATTGGGAAATAAGAAGGAGAATAACATGTTGTACTGTGATAGTGAGAGTGCCATTCATCCTAAAAAGAACTCAGTCTTCCATTCAAAGACTAAGCATATACAACTCATGTACCATTTCATACGATCTGTCTTGGAAGATGGGAATTTTAAGTCGGAAAAGATACATAATAGCCAAAATCTTGCAGACATGTTAAAAAAGGGAATAACCAGGGAGAAACTAAGTTTCTTCTCAGTTTCAGTTGTGTTGACGGGTGAAATTGACCGTCCTTCAACTGGAAGAGCGAGTCTGGTCTAGGGTTGGCTAAATAACCCAAGCCATTTGGTATAACTCACTTTGACAGGTTTAATGGCTCCGTTGGCCAATCTAAAAGTCCTAGAAGAAACAAATAAAATAAATAAAAGAGCTAAAATAACTGACTAATTACTAAACACTATATATATGTACATATGTTCTAATGTAACTGTAGTAGTTGTATTTAAGGCGAGAAGACCGATCTAGTTTGTTACATGATTTAGTACACCAAGTTTTTAATTGAAACTTCTGAGAAATGGAGTGTGGTTGCTTCTGAGGAGCTTGGATAAATAAAACTTTCAGAAGATATACAAGTCTCGTTTATTTACATGATTTACAAGCTGCAAGTTTTAATTGAAACTTACGAAAATCGATGTGAAAAATGATTGCTTCTAGGAAGCAGATAAATAAAGCACATAAAAATATTTATTGTTTTTCTTTTATAAATTTAAATAATCTTGCAAAAAAAAGTTAATGAAACATGAACATGTGGATAGTCAAAGTTGAACCATACATTCTAGTTTCAATGATATGTAAATGACAAAAAAATACAAAGAAGCTATACTGTCAGTGAATTAGTGAGGTGTATCCAAGCATCTGCATGAGTGGTAAACATCCAACTGCCATGTCCAAGAGAGAAATCTGCAATGAACCTTATGACTGTTCTAAATAAATTCAGAACATGTATTGACAGCGTAGGTTTTAATGACAGAAAAGGAAACACAAACATAAACCCGTGATCTCATAATTATACATGATTACAACAAGATAAATCTAGAATCAATCTATGCATTTTATCATTCAATTTAAAATTCAAAGAGAAATCCCATTATTTAAATCGAATATATAATCACAGCATTTGTATTTTGATGAAGCAAATGATAGATGATATTTATAATATAAACCTCCTACACATCACAGATCATTTAATCTAAAGATATCAGACCTGCACATGTAACAAGATTAAAAAAACATAAATAACAACATTATAAACAAAAGGCTAAAGACAGAATGAATATATGCTGATCTATTAAGTTTTTGGAATCATTTGTCCATTCTGTAGTCCTGGAAGAATTTTTTTGGATAATAGACTTTAAAGATTGGAAAAATTAATACATAAATGATAATAATTAGCCATGTATTGATAAAAAAAGATTAAAGCTATTTAAATCAATGCATACTCAATTATTCAAAGGATATGAATATATTATAATGAAAATAAAACCATTTTACTTACAGGACAAAAGCCAATAAGCAACCTGAAATTCCATATTCTTCTTTGAAAATACTCGTCCATTCTCCCAAAGATTCCAACGATCCATTACTCCATTTGAAAAGAAACAAAAAGTTTACAAAAGATATAATATACAAAAGAGAAAGGATAAAAATCCTCCTCTCCAATTCTTTCATCCCTATGGCTCTGATCTTTCTCATATATTTATAAAATGAATGAACACTTTAGGCGTCACTATTAATTTCCGCCACATGAAATTTGCCTCTAAAAGAGACCCAAATATGTCTCAATTCATGCATTTTTTTGGGAAAATCTCTATGTTGAAGGTAAATGGGTCCATTTCGGTTCTGGGTTTTCAACCATTTCTTCAAATTCCTCACGGTTTGGGTGCAATCAGTTCTGCAAAAGCGTCTATCTGATCTTGACGCCTTTCCAAATTTTATCTGTTGTTGCTCATAAAATTATTTGTAGCAATCCAAAATTATTTTTGGATCAATCATCTTGAACGTATTTGGATAATAAAATCAAGCCATGATCAGATCCGTATCAAATATTTGATAATAGAAACCTGTGAAACAAAAATAAACCTAAATTAATAACCTAAAAATTGTGAATAAAACAAAATTTAGAAAAATAAAAAATGAATTTAAACTAACTATAACTTATAAACAAACATTATTTATAATTTCTTTTCAAATATGATCTAGAAGCTTCAAGTTAATGAAGAAAAAATATTAATTTTAGTTTTTACAAAATCAAACAAATGATAGATAATTCTTTGATTATTATTATTTTGAAATGAGATGCAAGATGAAAAAATAATTTAATTAATTAACATCACCAAATGATTTCATGAAAATGAGAAATCAACCAAGACATTATTTGATGAAATATTTAACACATTATTCAAAATAGTCAAACTTTCTAATGAGCAAAAGAATGAACACATAATCATAATTTAAACGAAAGTAAACATTTGATCAAAATTAACGTTTTTGTTTAAATTGAGATTTTTATGCTCGTTTCTAACTTTTGACATATACTCTTGTAAAAAATTACTCATACTAAAGTGAATGTCTTAAGTTTGTCTCAAAGCAAGCTAAGGAATGGAACTATTTGAAAAGGTTGATTCTGTAGCTCATTATAATTATCAAGATTCTAATAGGGGCCCTTTGAATTTTGTAAAACAATAGGGGGAGTTGTTGGGGCCCAATAAGTTGGTATTCAAGCATGAAGGTGAAGATGTGAAATTTTCTAGGTTCAAAGTCGATCATAGTCCAATAGGTACAACAACAATGGAGTTTTTGTGATTAGTCTCCGAGTGGGAGATTGTTGGTTGTGGAGCCAGATTATCTTCCTGATTCAGATGTTTACTTTAGCCGTGCTTGGACCCCATTCCCTAACGGGGGTGTTTGGGGGATTTCCCTCCCAAAATTGTCACCAGGGGGGTCCAGTGGGGGGTGGCAACAATTTTTGTATCCCCCCTGGTGTGAAGCGAAATTTTGGGAAAAATTGCCTTCTAAAATATTGTAATTTCATAATCAATCTGGACCATTCATTATAAGGTCACAGATCTGATGGTAGAAGTTATTTTAGGATTTTTTTCCCTAGAAGGAAACCCTCTTTTATGAAGGAATTGTATTGCGGTTGTGTATTATTATGAATATTGTATTATGGGAGAGGAGACTATGACATAAACAAGAGGAAGTTACACTGGGTGTGTTGTAGGTTGTATCCCTTCATTTTTTTGGATAATAAAAAGGAAGGACTTGGAAATTTCTATGGTGCACATAGCCCACACTGGGTGAACCAAGTATATCTGTGTCTCTATTGTATTGTGTATCTTCTATGTTTTATATCCACATTTGTTTTATTTTATTGCTCCACAAACGTGTTTTTCTAACACCTACCGCATTACTGACTACCTCAACCAACCTCCAATTGTTGCACTAACCACAGTGCTACACTCCTGTAGACATGAGACCTCTAGATGGTCCCAACTCTATGTGCGATATCCTAACTTCACTACTACCTACCATATGCTAGGCACAAACAAAGTTGCCACTAATTTTCATCTGCAGGATGGGTTTTTGTGCCATCTGGGACATCTCTGCATTCCATCAAGCAAGTGAGAAAATATGATTTGGGAAGCTCACTAAATCCGGGTGGCATGACACTTTGGCGTAGAAAATACAATGATAGTTTTGCAACAACATTTCTATTGGCCGAAACGCCAACATGATTTTAGCAAGTATATCAGGTCCTGCACAACCTACTCCATTTCCAAACTGGCCATTAAGAAACAAGGAATGTACACCCCTCTTCCTACTCCTGATAGGCCCAGGGAATCCATCTTGATGGAATACATGTCAGGCCTTCCTTCCACCAAGTATGGAAATGAGTGTGTTTTCGTGGTGGTTGATCGATTTTCCAAGATGGCAATTCTAGTCGCCTGGAAGAAGAGCATCATAGTAGAGGCCACTACCAAGATATTCTTTTAAAAAGCATGGGTACATTTTTGGATGCCACAAACCATGATCTCCAATCGGGATAAATGGTTCATCAACACATTCTGGTTGATCCTTTAGTCACAGATGGACACCAAGATCACCAAATCCATGATCTTCCACCCCCAAACAGATGGCCAAACCAAATTTGTCAACAAGATGACTGTGAATATCTTGTGCATGTACAATTCCAAGCATCCATGCACATGGGATGAGAGTATTCCCTATGTTCAACATAGTTACAATGGATCCATACATAGCTCATCCGACCACAACCCCTTTTAGGTTGGGTTTGGTTTTCAACCATTGGGTCCCATGGATGTTGCACTACCCCTTGCACCCACACAGGCATAATCATCCCATGCGTAAAGTGAAGTCGACAAATACACCCATTTCATTGAATGAATCCAAATCATCTGCCAATAGGTTCAGGATATTTTGCAGAAGACCAATTCCAAGTACAAGAAACGCCATGATCAACACCATGTACCACACAAGCTTAAGGTGGGAGATTAACTTTGGTTTTACTTGCAAAAAGAACTCCTTACAATACCCCATCGAGAGCTTCATCCACTCCGCTATGGACCTTACACAATCACCAAGGCTATGGGTGGCAATTCTTTTGATCTCAATATTCCCCCCTTCCTTGGCATGCACCTAGTCTTTAATGTGGACCTACTTCAACCATACTTTCCACCCTTATTGGACACCTCTCATATAACATAACCATTGACACCAAGAGAGCTAAACCGTGACTGTATGGAACATGCATCAACTAATAAGATCCTAGACACACAGGTCAAGGGAAATCACCAACATAAGCTTCAACTTAATTGGGTTGTCAAAGGAGGGAAACTCTTGCACCAAGGGAAGTGGCTCACCCATGGAAAAATTTAGTAGAAGTTTCGTCATTTCATGGGGGAACTCAATGCAATAGAGACCATTTATTCCTAAGGAGGGAGGATTTATATAGGTGGATATTGGTGGCCACCCACATCTTCCAGCTAGGTCACATACACATTTCATATTGGTAGTTATAGTTTTTATCTTGGTTAGTTTTTTTCTAGCTTTTTGGGTCCTAAACTTATGATTCGTTTTGAGGTGCTAAACGACATTTTTTTGGGACCACCACAATCACACTATAGATGAAGTCAAAGTGTGATGACATAATGTGTAGTCCTAAGATAGAAATTTCCAATAGCTATCACATGCCTAGAATGGAGATTGTATGAAAACGTTAAGACTCAAGGAAGTTGATGAACCAACTTACCCCATCGAGGCCCACATGACTTTTGGTGCTTCATCTCCTAGGGTTAGGTTTTTGGATGTATAGGGTTTTCGATTTACTTATTGATGCTAAAAAATATTGGAGGCCTCATTGTAATGTGCTCAGAATGAATGTGTGTAACTACCACATCTCTTCTCAGAGATTAGCTACCACCCGTTCTTTCTACATTTCACAGTTTCAATAGATTTTTTATTTAATAGAATTTTAGTTCCAAGGTATCTCTATTATTATTCTTTGTATATCTGTGTTAATTATATATATATTTGTTTCATTTTTTTTTCTCATAAATCCATATCAGTGGTATCATAGTGTCTTGCTCTTCATTTCTTTCTTTGTGCATGTATCCAACAAGTTTAGGGTATAAGTAGTTGGGAATCAAAATTTTTGAGCCTTTGCAATATCGGCCTTTCCGAACCCGAAGACCACCCATGGGGGAAGAAAAGAGAGATGAAGGGGTAGGAGATCCCTTTAAACTATTGCTTGAGGAGACCCTCTCATGACAAAGGAATGAGATGATGGATAACTTTGTGCAAATCCTTCGATGACTGCCAACATGTGATGCATCTACCTCAAGCGGAGGTGCCACCCCCTTCAAGGTACAAATCAATTTTGATATTACTATATTTTAAGGTCTAATAGATGCAGATGTTGTAGACAAATTGTTAAACCTTCTAGAAGGGTATTTTTCTGTCCACGACTTTTTCGATAGAGAAACTATTACATTTTCACTCCTCAAGGTTGTTCCCCATGTCAAATATTGGTGGGAGACTTTTTGTGAGAAAAAGGAAACAGAGGGATCTAAATTATTTTTAGTTGCACCCACTTGGGTTTCCTTCATGGATTCTATTAAGGAACAATACTACCCTGTTGGAATTTATGATGACTTATATAAATGATGGACCACACTGCGACAGTAAAGGGACCAAGAAGTGCTAGAGTTCACTAATGTCTTCCATACATTGCACACCAAACTGGGTATCAAAGTCTGTGAGAGAAATATGGTGCTCAAGTACCGCGGTGGTATGCATAGATACATCTAAACAAAAATGAATTTTTTGGACATTTCATCCTTGGGCGCAACCTATAGATATTCTTTCAAAATCAAGCAGAATCTTAAACAAAAGATGAGATAGTTTGGGTCTACAAACCCCTCACATCAAAAGCAAGGAAAAGGTGGCCCCAACCCAACAAACAAAAGGAAGAGAGAGTCTAGACAACCTAATAACAACCCGTCCAAACTGAAATCAAAGAAGGACAATGGGAAGACAAAGAAATACACTAGGAAATGGTGCAAGTTCCATAAGAGCCCCTGGCATAACACTGTTGAATGCTTATCAAAGAATTCATTGGTGGTTGAGGTGAAATCATCCGAATCAAATGTAGGCTCCGACTATGAGTCAAAACAAGAGAAAATGATACACATCATTGATGTGGAACCTAGTGTCCCTGTTGATACCACCACAAAGGTCCTAGTGACTTTGAATTGATACCAGGTGCTAAATAGGATCACAGTCAGGAACTGGTACCCAATTCCATGAATTGATGATCTCCTTGACCAGATCAAAGGGGCCAAATACTTCAGTAAGATTGATTTGAAGTCCTACTACCACCAATTCCCAATAGATCAGACCGATGTATGGAATAATACCTTCAAGTCCAAAGAGGGTATTTTTGAATGGTTGGTCATTCCCTTTGGCTTGACAAATGCCCCAAAAAATTTCATGAGGATGATATACGATATATTGTGGCCTTTCACCAATTCTTTTTTGGTTTTGTATTTGGATGACATCCTTATCTTCAACAAGAATTGGGAGGAACACTTGTAGCACATTCAACAAGTTCCCCACACTCTGCAGCAACAAACGCTATTTGAAAATTTGGAAAAATTCTCCTTTGTCATGAAAAGGGTTAATTAACTTAGGATACATTTTTGATGAGAATGGGGTTGATCTCAATCTAGACAAGATCCAGGTCATCTGTGATTGGCCAACCATGACCACAGTCACTGAACTTCAGAGCTTCTTAGGCCTTGACAATTTCTATCACAAGTTTGTGTTCAGATTATCCAACATTGCATGGGCCCTTAGCTAAGTGACCATGGGCGAGGGAAAGGAAAAATTCATGTGGGGCCAGTTGCAACCAAAAGCATTCGATGATTTGAAGCAACGCTTGTGCTCAACCCCAATGCTCTCATTACCCAACCTACAATAACCTTTTGAGATTGAGACAAATTCTTCAAACTATGCCGTGGGCACATTTATCACTCAAAATGGACATCCTATGGCCTATCATAGTGAGACACTATCAAATATTGTCTGTAAGTACCCCAATTACGACAAATAAATGTACTCCATTGTACAAGCCTGCTACCAATGGAGGTATTACTTTCTCAGGAAGGAAGCAGTAATCCACACTGATCATAAGCCTCTATAGTTCATGAAGACATAAGGAAAATTGAAAAATGACTTCCATCAGAAATGGTCCACATACTTAAAACAATTTCATCTAAACAACAAGTATATGACAGGGAGCACAAAATGCGTCGTTGACTGCCTCAAATGACCTCTAGTTTCCGCACTTACCATGGTGCTACACTCATGTTGACATGAGACCTTTGGATGGCCCCAACTCTATGTGTGAGATCTTAACTTCGCCACTATGTACCAGATGCTGGGAACAAACACAACCGTCACTAATTTTCATATGAAGGACGAGATATTGTGCCATTTGGTCCATCTCTTTGTTCAATCAAGTGAGCGAGTGAACCTAATTTTTGAATCTCACTACAGTCGGGTGGCAGGACACTTCGATGTAGAAAAGACAGTGGCAGTGTCGCAACAACATTTCTATTGGCCAAAACTCTCACAAGATGTCAGCAAGTATATCATGTCCTACATGATCTATGACATTGCTAAATTGACCATTAAGAAACAAGGCATGTACACCCCTCTATCTACTCTCGGTAGGCCCTGGGAATAGATATCAATGGACTACATGTCAGGCCTTCCTTCCACCAAGCAGGGAAATGAATGTTTTTTCATGGTGGTTGATTGATTTTCCAAGATGGCGATTCGGGTCGCCTGCAAGAAGAGTGTCACAACAGAGGCCACTACTAATATCTTCTTCGAACAAGTGTGGGAATATTTTGGGATACCACAAACCATCATCTCTAATTGGGACAGTCAATTCCTCAACACATTTTGGTGTAGCCTTTGGTCACAACTGTAAACCAAGCTCACCAAATCCATGACCTTCCACCCCCAAAAAGATGGCCAAAACGAAGTCGTCAATATGATGATCATGCATATCTTGTGCATGTACAATTCCAAGATTTTTCACACATGGGATGGGATCCTTCCCTATGTTCAAAACAGTTAAAACAGATCCATACATAACTCAACTGACCATATCCCCTTTCAGGTGGGGTTGGGATTTCAACCATTGGGTCCCATGGATGTTGCACTACCCCATGCGTCCACATAGGAAGAATCATCCCATGTGAAAACCTAAGATGACAAATCCAACCAGTTCATTGAATGAATCGAAAACATCCACCAATGGGTTCAAGATATTTTGGATAAGTCCAATTCCAAGTACAAGTAGTTCCATGATCAACATTGGGTTCCACACAAGTTTCATGTGGGAGATAAATTTTGGTTGGAATTGTAGAAAGAACACCTTACATGACCCAATCAAAATCTTCATTCACTCTGCTATGGACCTTACACCATCACCAAGGTTGTGGGTGACAATTATTTTGAGCTCAATATTCCCCCCTTCCTTGGAGTGCATGCAATGTTTAACGTGGACCTCTTGCGACCATACTTTCCACCCTTATTGGACACCTCCAAGATAGCAGAACAATTGAAACTGAAAGAGATAAAACCTAACTGCATGGAACATCCATCCAATGATCAGATCAAGGACACACAAGTCAAGGGAACTCACCAAAAAATATTCATCTTTATCAGGTTATCAAAATAGAGCAACTCCTACACCAAGGAAAGTGGCTCACCCGGGGCCAAATTCAACAGAAGTTTCCTCATCTGATGGGGGAAATCAATGCAATGGAGGCCATTTATTCCTAAGGAGGGAGGATTGATCCAGGTGGATATCGGTGGCCACCCGCCTCTTCTATTTGACTCACATACAACTTTCATCTTGGAAATTACAGTGTTTTTCTTGGTAGTTGTTTTCTATCTTTTCGGGTCCTAAACTTCTGGGGCCATTTTAAGGCCCTGAATACTGTTTTTTGGGCCCACCAAAGTCACATTGTTGATGGAGTTAGAGTGTGATGACATAATGTGTAGTCCTCATATAGACCTTTCCAATGGGATATTGTGCACGTAAAAACAAGATCATATGCAAAAGTTATGACCCAGAGAAGTTGATGTATCAACTTACCCCATCGGGGCCCACATGACTTTTGGTGCTTCATCTCCTAGGGTTAGGTTTTTGGATGTCTAGGGTTTTTATTTTTCTTCTTGATGCTAAAAAGTCTTGGAGGCCACATTTTAATTTTCTCAGAATGAATGGATGTAGCTTCCACATTTCTTCTCAAAGATTAGCTACCACAATTGGAGGAAGATTGTTTTTATTTTGCATTTTACAGTTTCAACAGATTTCTTATTTAATAGAAGTTAAGTTCCATGGTATCTCTGTTATGTTTCCTCGTATATATTTGTTAATATTATATATCTGTGCTTAATTTCATTCCACTCATAAACCTGGATCAGTGGTATCAAAGAGGTCTGCTCTTCATTTGTTTCTTTGTGCATGTCCCTAACGAGGTCAGCGTATAAGCAGTTGGGACTCGAACCAGTTGAGCATTTGCAAGATCGAACTCTCCTAGGCCAAAAACCACCCATGGGGGAAGAAAAGAGAGATGATGGAGCAGGAGATCCCTTTAAACTATTGCTTGAGGAATCCCTCTTGAAACAAAGGAACACGATAATGGATAAATTTATGTAAATCCTTCAATGAATGCCAACAGGCGATGCATCTACCTCAAGCAGAGATGCCAACCCCTTGAAGGTACAAATACATTTTTATATTCGTATATTTGAAGGTAAAATAGATGCAGATGTTGTTGACAAATGGTTAAACCTTATAGAAGGGTATTTTTCTGTCCACAACGTTTCTGATAGAGAAAATATTACATTTGTGATCCATAAGGCTGTCCCCCATGCCAAAGATTGGTGGGATACATTTTGTGAGAAAAAGGAAATAGAGGGAGCTACATTATTTATAGTTTTACCCACTTGGGGTTCCTTTAGGGATGATATTAACGAACAATACTACCTTGTTGGAAGTTATGAAGGGTTATATACAAGATGGACCACACTGCGGCATGAAAAGGACCAAGCAGTGTTACATAAATATTCCCCCTTGGATAGGTGAACTTTCCCTTGGATTACTGACCCCTATAATAAGACAAACACTAATTTGGACACTACCATTCCTATAAAATCATTTTACTTATCGAAAAAGAAAGGAGAAGGTAAAGTAGGATGTAGTCTATTAATGACTTTTGTCCTAGCTGCTCCTATTTGCAAGCTTGATCCAACTTCTGGCACAAATCAATACTTGTAATGAACAAGAAGAAACAAGCGACTTCCTTCTACTATAATGGATTAGGAAAAGAAAATTCATCTATGCAAATCAAATTAAACATAAACAAGCACATGAAACCACATACTTGAAGGAAATAATACAAGTATATTAGATGAGAAATTTAAAATGAAACTTACAATCTTCAGATGATGTTGCAACAACCTCTCCAAGTCCTCCTTGTCCAACCCTTGATAGAAATATCAACAATCAAAATAACAATGCTTTGATGATTTTCTCCTCCTTTTCACCATGGGAATGCCTCCATTTATAGGCTTTGGGAGGCTCAACTACCTTGGGTGTATTTGAAATTAGTTGAGGATATGGCTTTAATAGTTGTGATATCTTCTTTAGATGCAGCCCTGGAGTTATATTCGAGCCAAACTAACCCAATCCATCCATATATGTCTTTAGAAGAAAGTGGGATTTCTTGCAAGATTTCCTCAACCAACTCAATGCTCCCTTAAAATGAAAAACTGAGCACTGCAACACTCCTCCTAATATGGACAAGAAGCACTAGCGCTCCCTGTGTATGAGTAGGGGAGTGTTGATCTTCCAAAAAGTTACCAAGATGAGTAATTCCCTAGTAAAAAAATTTGTTCTGACTGTCAGATGACGGGGCTTCTTCTTCTAACAGGGTTTAGGGGTTGTAGAAAGTGTTTTCATGGTGTCGTTCGAAATAAGACACTTAGGAAACATGAATGAGACACTTGTGACAATGAAAATGCGACATTATCGAAGTGAAGAATTTTGATGTGTAATAGATTGCCCCCAAAGTGTGAAGTCAGGAAAGGAATGTTGATGACTAAAACACTTTGTAGATTCTTTGAAGCAAGGGTATGGAGTTGGATAACCTAGTAGAAGCTGCATACAAGCATCAAACATTGTTAATATGTGTTCCATTACTCAGGTAGACATACCTATGCTTAGAATACAATTGACTCAAAGCACAACCACCAACAAATACACTGTGGATCCATGATGATATTGACTAAGGAGATGGCCACCAAAGATACAATGTGGATCCATATCTCTATGACCTGAATTGATCATAGCCATGAAAGAACACACAATGGATCTACGATGTGATAAGAATATATCCACATACCAATAAAAAGTGGATCTATGTTAAAACATGTATATGAATTGGATAATTTCCATTGCAACCTGGGTAAAGTGTATATGAAGATGAATACTTAACCGAGGGTTTTAGTCCTGATCCTTTAACAATATGATTATGTCCATGTGAATAGATGATTTGATGTCGAAAATGGAACAAACCACTTGATTACCCATCATTGAGGTTTACCGTTAACAAGTGAGAGATAAATCACCATTGATGTTGATGATTCTCAAGGAACTTTTAATGTACAATCCAATGAATGTGAAAAATGAGTTGAAGTCGAACATTAATGGAATCAGTCGGTTAGAGGTCATTGATGCATACCCACTGTAAAATGTGAGGAGGCCTGCAATTGAGGTATGCAGGTCCCAAGGTATTCATGTGTTCCTAAGTCTATTTCATGGATAATTTGCAGAAGTCGACAAGAAAAGACTCGTCGAAGGAGGGCATTGATGCATCCCCCATCAATTGACACAAAATGCATCACAAGAAGGTGATAATATATAGTAGATGAAAATGGAATGAAAGGGGTATGGGAACTAGTAATATTGTAGATGGATGAATTTTGAGGTGAAGACTTCCCTTGAACAATGAGGCACGGCATAAGACTTGGTAACATAGACCCAGAGCAGATCAAAACATAATGAAACGAGTGATAAGGCACTCTTTGGATGGGTCAAAGAAGTATAAATAATCATAGGATTTATTCAATGTAGAGGCTTAATGGATTATCCAAGTGTAAGGTAATATGAAAACAAGTGTCGTGTTCAAGGGAGACTACGAGAGATTCTTGAAAAGTTCTCAAGAAACTTGACCCACTTCCTTCAATTTTTCCCCCATCCAGATAGATGAGTACCTCTTTTTAATTTAATGAGCTCGAGGAGGATAAAACATGCTTGATATAACTCACCTTTGGTAAGTTCCTCTACATTTATTTAGTGAGTTAGAAGAAGTAAGCGTTTGTCCCCAGATGGGCCCTTTAGTGTGTAATTTTGTGAGTCCATAGAAGGAAACATCGGTTGTTTTTCATGTTTAGGGAGTTTGAAAATAACTTAAAGAAAACTCTAAGGTTTTCGTTTTTCGTGATTTTAGTCTCCGAGGTCCGAAAGAGTATAAAATTATATGACAGAGAACTCTTCTAGCCGAGATTAACTAGAGTGTTACTTTTTCAGACTTAGTCTACTGGGACTGAAAAAGGGATAATCTACCACCCAACAGACGTCTCTTCATATTTTAATGAGCTCGAAGTGTGTCAAAGTTTTCTCAATAGTATCATAAGTTCATAAAAAAATATTTTCTCCAATCAAGTTGTTATGGGCAAAAAATGTTAGCAGTTTCCTTAAAAATCAACAATAATTTAGAAAAAATAAAAAATAAAATATTTAAATGTGAAAAAATGGGTGTAAATGACTCAATTTGGATATATTAAAAATCAATTAGGGGAAAAGAAAGTCATTTTGACCTTTTGTTTTAACATTTTCCTTTTTTCTTTTCATTTTTCCCCCTTTGGAGTAATTTTTCGGTGTTGATTGTAGGAGCTACATGCAACCATTCACGATTCCGTTTGGATCAGGTTGGTTCTTTGGCCTTTCTCATTCATTTGTTTGTCTTTTTAATCTAATTTTAGCCTTTATTTCATGATCTTGGGCTCCTTGGAAAGCCCTAGAGAACCAAACAATATCGACACTCCCTTAAGTAATCGAGGGTGGTTCTATTCGAGATTTCAGTGCCCTTGTATGTCCTCTAGGGTAGCACTAACGCTCTATTTTTTCTCTCGAGGGAGAACTGGGTGCAATAGTTAATTTTTTTTGGTTTTTTAGTTTGTGAAAATGATTTTTCTTTTCTTGAAACTTGGATAATGTGATTCTTTTGTGAATTTCCAGGTTTTCACTTAGTCAATCATGATTGAGTGGAAGGAAAGAGAACATGAATTTGATGATATGACTACCTTATAAGACCCTAAAGGTACAGGATATGAGGAAATAATTCTTTTTACTTGAGTATCTGATCAGGTTATGGGACAACGATGAGAAAACATTCTAGATAGGATCACACATGCTTGAGATTGACATTAATGGCATGTATTTCCTGATGGGGCTCTCGAAGAGGGGAGCACCCATTATTTTTTTTGGACATCGGTCTAATCCACAACCAAGACAGGCATATGTTGCCCAATATTGTGTACCGGGGTCATGCTTGGTAGGAGGAAGAATTGTAATTAAAAATGTGACATAACTACCTCTATGATCCATACTCTTATTTATCACAAAGTTGTCAGGAA
This sequence comes from Picea sitchensis, assembly GCA_010110895.2. NCBI lineage: Eukaryota > Viridiplantae > Streptophyta > Pinopsida > Pinales > Pinaceae > Picea > Picea sitchensis. Next base: position 55,778 of record SNQJ01S0052518.1, read on the forward strand.
GAACCAGTGCCCACCTTGCTTCCAAGTCTCTGATATCATATGATATTCAATGCTTAGAGGCCATGATTTTTAACTGAAGTGGAGGGTTCTTGAGGAACATCAAAGAGTATATCTCTAAGTGTTGAACATGCATGATTAACCACTTGGATACATATATTTCTTAGTTTCGTTATTTCTAGAGCGAGTTCACATATGCAACCGTAGGTTGCATTGATAACACACCCCGCGACCGAGCCCTGCATAGAGCGGTGAACAAGTATTTCACTTAGGTTTGGGAATGAACCCTCATCCTTCCGCTTTACTGCTTACTTCTTCACATGGTGGAGGAGACAAATCTAGGTTATAAAGTATTTCCCATATACTAGAGTTGACTTTAGGGGCAATGTCGACTTAGTGCTACCACGGGAGGCACAATGAGATGTATCATGTATATAAGATCATAGCCTTGTAATATCTTTTTTTATATGTTTATATGTATTTTTTTGTTGTTGTACGATGATGGATCTAAGTCATTTGTTTTCATCATGCAGACAGAGGCGCGTCACATCTGGTGGGGATGGAAGCACTAGGATGTCGTGGAGATGCTTAGGAAGAAAACAAAGTTGATTCTGGAGTAGGAGGACTCCGAGAGGTGGAGAGGAACCTCCATGGTTTGACCATGGGATTTCCTTCCATGAGGATATGAGATGTGCCCTTACATCTTCAGAGACATACAATTGGGGTGCTTGAAGGAATTAGTCATATGCTATGATGAGTGGCGAGAGAATTTGTGTGCTATGATGAGCATAATGTGGTGCAAGAAGACGAGTAGAGTCTCCTGAAACATTAGTCTTTTATGATGATACCACAGGCATAAATGATCCAGATTATTTTCGACACGAAATGAGCACGGAGATATAATAAAGAAATGCACAGAGATATCACATATATTCAATAATAAAACATAAATGTATCAAAGATGCAACCATAAACATCGATATATAGTAATACATGACTTCTATTAATGAAAGAAATGTACAGAGACTATACAAATACATAGTGAAAGACTCGCTAGAATGGTGGCAACTTATCTCTCAGAAGAGATGTGACGGCTACTCGCATTCACACAAAGATGATTACAATGAGGCTCTGAATGCCTTTTTACAATAAATAGGAATGCAAAAAACCATAGACATCCAAAAACCTAACCCTAGGAGATGAAGCACCAAAAGTCATGTGGGCCCCGTTTGGGTAAGTTAGTACATTGACTTCCTGGGGTCGTAACTTTTGCATACAATCTCTGTTTTAGGCGTATGATATCCCGTTGGAAAGGTATCATAGAGGAGATTCATTTTTGGGCCTCAATTATTCCTTTAGCTATCATTAAGTTTGGATGATCCCAAAAAACCTTCATTTAGGCCCTCAAAATGGCCCCGAAAGTTAAAACTTGCTAAAAATAGTAAATTGCCAAAATTGCCAAAAAACTATTTTGATCCAGTCGGAAAAGGTGGGTGACCACCGATATCCACCGGGATCAATAAAGGAACACATTTTTCCCTACTTTGTACTTTTTGGACAATGTATTTTGACAAAACGTTTTTTATTTTATATACAATCCTATATATGTACGAGTTTTGTAGTG
>SNQJ01S0052518.1:57408-90198 GCA_010110895.2 Picea sitchensis
AATAATGCGATGTTTTTTATTTACATGCTTCATGTCCTGAATGTTTATTTATGTGCAATGTACCAATCTAACATATAATTTGCTGATGAATATGTAGTCATATTAAGTTCTCTCGATATATGTCTATATTCTAGAAATTCAAAAGATCGCTTGAGATGACAAACCCTTAGATGGAGACGTAGAAAAATTAGATTACGAACAACGTATTCATGGTTTAGTTGACGGACCACGATTTGTGAATAAATTGAGATATACCTAGAGAAGAAGCTTCGGTTAAAATTTCAATGAAAACATGATACTCTGCAACATTATTGGTTGCAGATCCGAGGCAAATTTCTCCTAAACTCACTAACTTGCCAGAGTGATAAATTACCCAATATGCATAAGCGATATTCTGGGTATGTTGACTAGAGCCATCCACAAATATGAAATATATAGGAAATGATGATGACATCTACGCATTCAAGTACAAAGAAATTTATAAGAAACTTTGAAGAATAAAGAAAAACTCATGCACGCAAAAGTAAAGACACAAAAAACCAAAAACATATAGTACAATACTGTACAAAGCACACATGTGAGATATTCTATGCATAGTACTTCTTTAGGTAAAGCCCATTTTGGGGCTCACCGAGATATAATCCATCATAATACACTAACTCGTAGGTGCTTCTCTGTAACACTCGTTTTATGATGTATGGCCCATGCCACATAGGTTCTAACTTAGCTACACCAAGTTTGTCATGATCTTGCTCATAGAACATGAACATATATCCTTCTAGGAAAGCACGAGGTTAGACATACTTATCGTATTTGATGTGTGTTGACTCCCAAAAGCGCAACATCGAAACCTTGCATGAAAATGGGTTGCAATGCCTTATTACTTATATACATATAATAATATACTAAATAGATGGGACCCCATATGTGAATAGCGATGAAGGATACCTCATCTTTTTATGCACTCATGTCTATTTTGCATAAATGACTCTACAATTTAAAAAATTCGAAACCTCTTTCCAAGCGAAATGGGAAAATGACAGGTTTATTGGCAATTTCATTTAAATAGGAAAGGGAAAATGTGTTTTTTTAATGAGCATCTTGGTTTATTCTATTGCACATATATTTTGAATGGTTGATTTAAACTCCAAGTATGGGTTGTATATGGTTATGGAATATTGCACTTATGATTTCTTGTTAGTATCATGCACCATTGTTAAAGTTTATAAGGGTGGAAATTCTTCCCTAGCAAAGAATGTAGGACATACAATATACTTTGTGATAAGTGTTAAGTGCGTAGATTAAACTTGAAAAATTTATGGAAGGTGGCATATCTGACTTTGTATTGAATTGTTGTTTGGAAACTATGGTGGATTATGTGTTGGAGGTGTTGTGTTCTCATACTAGGATATGGTTGATGGAGTTAATGTAATATACGATGTGGAATTCCTACACATATATCTAACCCTGCCTTGAGGTTGCCACCCTCACTTGGTTCACATTTGGTTGATTGTTCTAGCTGGTGCTGCCTCCACTTTACTCGACCTTGGAAAAAATAGTTGTGCTTATTGGGTTTTGGCATTCTTCATACAGGTATGATAGCTCTCACCTCTCCATTCATGAAATATAACTCCTCTCAGAATAAAATTTTTAGGTTGGCTCTTAGGTTTACTTGCAAACTGTGTGTACTTTTGAAGTTAAATGAATGCATGTGGGTATTGACTGTGTAATGGAATTTAAATGAGTTTCTCCCTATTGGCATTCAGGTGTTTCAAGTTGATGATAGTGTTTGAACTCCTTTCTATTTAGATTATGTGATCTCTTTGCATCCATAATATGTAATGCTATGTTGTTATGCCTGTTATCAAATAATTATGGCAAAGGTTGTTCGGGTTTCACTCGTCTCTGGTCATTTAAATTAGAGGGTTTCTTTTCTCTATGGTATATAATAATGATTGTTTTCTTAATGACATTACCCAGTCTTGAAATATTTGTAACTCCTTCGAATTGCTTGTCAACGTTTTGTATATGTATGGGAAAATTTTCCTTGCAGATGCCACAAGGGGTCTATGGAGAGGTCCGTGGGAAGTATGTTGTGATAATATATGGTTAAAATGTTTTTTTTTTCAAAACCCTTGAAAGTTTCATCCTTGTGTTCGTCCAAAACTCAGTTTTGTTATTGATGAATGACAATTTCAAAATCTAAGCTTGATGTATGTTATCAATGGTTTATCCAACATTGGGAGGTTGGCTATTTGTTTCTTATTTGTCATATATCCACTGATTTTGTCGATTTTTAAGTGTATGATGTTAAAATAATAACACCAGGTTCACATGGGTTTTGAACCCAGTCTATTACACAACACATATTGAAAGTTGTGACACCAACATTGTATATTGAAGAGTTGTCGGCTTATGTTTTGTTCCATCACGCACTTGGTATGGTCTGGTTTTGGTTGTGTGGAATGTCCTTGTTGACAATATATTATATATATATAAAGAAAAACCCTGCGAATAAAGGAAATAAAAGTTTATAGTAGGACGATTTGTCATTCTTATTAAAACTTGGTTCGTTGGTTGATTATCCATAGGGGTTTTTGGGCGATTTTGAAAACTGTATAATAGTGAAATAAGAGAGCACCAGTTGCACATGGGTTTCGAACCTAGTCTGTTTACACAACAATTATTTAAGGTTGGTTGTTGTCTTATGTTGTGTTCTCAGCCCCATTGCACACTTAATGTAGTTGGTTTTAATGGTTGGAATGACTTTGTTAACAATCTTTCCTAAAAACTGTGTTGATTAAAAGAAAGTGAAGTGGGAATTTGTGTGGTTGAAAGTCCTAGAACTTAGCTGGGGTTTTATATTGGATGATACGAAAATAGTTGTGTATTGGATTTAAATTATGAAACAGAGACATGTTTTGGAAATTCTGTTATTGATGGTGATGAAATATTTTTGGGATATTATGGCATATAATAGAACAATAATAGTTTGTGTTCCCTTTCATTATACCATTTTTCGCACATTATAATCTCCTCATCTTCCTAGATACACTTATAACATTTCCTGTTCTATTATTATGAAATTTAAAATCTTTTTGGAAAGGAAAATGATTAATTACAAAAGAGAAAAGATAGTTGCTGATTTGTGTTTAAAGGTTTGATATGGATATAGTCTGTGTTACTCTTACACTACTCGAACAATATTCATTGTTTTTTTCCCATCCATGTTCCCATTTTTTGCACATTATAAATCCCTCATCGTTCCAATATCCCTATCACTCCTTGTTCAAATGGAAATTGATTGTTGAGTTTGAAAATGTTGATGGATGGATTGCATGTGCTTCTATGGTGAATATTAGAGCCAACCTTTTGATTTTTTTAGGTAGAGTATTAAGGCATGGATTGTTAATAATTTTTCATGACATGTTGGAATATTTCTTCATGATGAGGTTCTTTAGCAAAGGCATTAATGGAAGAGGCAATAGAGTCAAAGGAAATTAGCAGAGGGGTCATATAAAACCTTAGTTTTCCATACATTTTGATGCTAATCCACATGAATTAAACCAAATATTTCAACATGGATTCTTTAACCTAGTTTTCCATGTGATCCTCTAGCCCTAACCTGAGACACCACCCTTCTAGCCACATAAAAACTTTCCTGGTATCTGTGTTCCCCCTCATATGTTTATGCAGCCAAAACCACCTATCAATCATGGTTGGCAAGATATTGTCCGACAACATTCTTCTCATCACCATGGTTTGCCTACTTCTTCTTTTCCATTACCCCCTTCATCACCATCAAATAATCCATTTTCCCAATCTGATCATGTTGTCTCACTCGTGTAGTCTTCTCATGCTAGTAAGAGGCTAAAAACTCATGTTCCCAAGCTTGTGCAAGATAAAGGAAAAGTAGTGGCCACTCCTTCCAAGTCATCTAAATATTCCTCCAAATCTGTGTCTTCATGTCTTCATCTTAAAGATGATTGTTCTCATGTTATCAGTATAGTCCAGACTCAAGGTTCCAATTATCCTAAGGCTTCCAAAGAAATATCAAAAGAGGAAAGGAGTGAGAAGAGGACAAATGCCTCTCAAAGTAAATATGGTTTTTAATGATGATTTATGCTATTTTCTATTGAGGACAATATTTTTACTCTGACAATGTTTTGGAAAGAAAACACATATTTAGGCAATTTTTTTGGGACAACATGGGTATAATAATTTTTGGATATGGTCATATTATATTTTGCTGATATTTAAAATATTTGATCATAATTATGAGAACGAGAGTTACAAGAAAGATATTTGAAACAAATGATTGAGTTTTATATTTCATGTTTGATGATTATTAAAAGAAATAATTGGGAGTCACAAGGGGTCCCACCTATTTAGATATTATTTAATTAAGACCCTTATTTATATATATTATTATTATTTGTCTCACATAATTAGTTAAGCTAATTAGAATTAACTAAAAAAAGGTAGTTGAACTACCATAACCTATTGAGAAGGAATAAAATCTCAATGAAAGGAAGAGACAAAGGAGGAGAGAATAGAAGGAGAGCTAGAGCCATAAGGTTTTCTCTATACTAGTGATATACTTTCATTTTCATTCATTCTGATTTTACTAGAAGGCTTAACCCTCTTGATGACAACAGGGTCTTATTGAAGGAAGCATGATTCAAAAACTGAATCACATATTTCAATGACTTGTTTTAAAGTTGTATGATTTATCTTTGGCATTCTGTGTATTCATGTTTGTTATGAATTGAATTTTATGACTGATAAAGAATATCTTGCAGAGTTAAGTGACAAAATTTTGTGGCAAGATGATCTAGTTCCTTAGATTCATTTTTTTTTGTTGTTGTTAGAGTCTTTTTGTATGGTTCCCATCGAAGGATTATAAATATGAATTTGGTCCCTACCCTCATGGGGGTTTGTAAAGAGAACTCAGTTTTGTATCTCAAAATGAAATAAATATAAAAAAAATATTGTTGTTTCATTCTCACACATGTGTTGTAATGATCTTGTTCACTTTTTTTCTTTTATATCCATGTACACATTCTTGTAATTTCTATACACATTAATGTAAATTTTATTTAAGTTTATTTCTTTTTCACTATTACATATAATATATAAAAACAGACTTTGATACCTTGTACTTAATACCCGTGGATTAAGTGATTTTCTTAAGGCTATAAACCCCGAGTGACATTCCCAACTATATTTCCTTACTCCGAAAATATTTGAAAATGATTGAGTATGGTTTTCCATACCTTTTCCTCAACATTTATTTGGCGATCATATTGGGGAGATGTTCCATATCTCTTTGGTTGTTGTATCATGATTGTCTTTCATTTTCAGATTTATCTGAATACTTCTTGACTGATGTTTTCCATGATAGTACCTGTTACAAGACAACCCAATATTGGAAATGGTCTTGATGACCAAACTAGCATTGCATTGACCTTATTCAACACTATTTTAGGAATGACTAGTACTTGCGTTGAACTTGAACACTCTTGGGAAGTAATTGAAAGGGACATAAGTATATGTGAACATTGGGAAGCCATGAAAAGGAATCCCATAAATCAATAGTAACCTCCCTTTTCCTACCTCTTTTGTTTTTATTTTCATGTCATCTAATGCTCGCATCTCTCGAAGTAGAAGAGAATTGTCCCCTGAAGCTACTCCTAATTTTGAAATAGAAAGGATGAAAATTGTTTTATCAACACAAGAAAGTGCTCTAAGGAAAACACCATCTGATTCTTCTAGTTCACCTTCATCACCCATACCTATCACCTTCAACTGTGGGTAGTGGTAGTGGAACCAGAGGTGCCTCCTCCTTGCAGCATTCTGCTTCGTTGGTAATTGGTAGTATATATAGTCATCAAGTCCCTATTCAATCCACTACCAATCCTACTAAATTTATAAGTAAATATGGTATTTTCCAATTCGAGGAAGATTCTACTAGCACCCCATGGAATTTATCTTCTCTCTTGAATCTGGAGCCTACCACCCACCCATTACCAAAGTTCAAGGATAGTTTACCTAGGTTTTCGGGAAATAATATCGTTACTACAAATGAGCACCTGGTGGAATTTTCTAATGCTTGTCATAATATAGGGGCTAACAATAACGACACTTGCATGCGTCTATTTGTAAACTCCCTCAAAGGGAAAGCTGTAGAATTTTTTTTTGATCTCCCTCCCAAAATTCTTTCCACTTGGGAAGAGTTGTTTTATTGGTTCAAGTCCACTTATGGACAATCCACGAGTCAGGCTGAGAAATTGAGGGAATACAACAATATTTTCTATAAATATGGTGAAACCATTAAGTCTTTTAACCTTTGCTTCACAAAATTATATAATCAAATTCCTGGACTAATTCTCCCTCAAAATCAGGATGCTTTCATGCATTATTATAATGCATTACCTTCTCCTTATCGTCATAGACTTTAAGAGAAGGATATTGACAATATTGGTTCCACTCTTCATACTTTCCTAGAATATGAGAAGAAACTCGAAAGAACAGGTCTCCCTAAAGGAGACTTGGTCAAGAAAACATATATGTTTTCCCTCCTACAACTCGTGCAAGATATGAATAATAATATAATAGCCTACGAACGGAAGGGAAATGCGTCATCATCTACCCATGGGGCATCTTCTTCTTCCTTATCACCTTTTAGGAATACTAACGAAATTTTTTTTCATCCAAAGGCCATTATGTATCATAGTTGGTGTAACTTCTGTGAAGAAAATCATGAAGAAAGTAATTGCGAAGTTAAGAAGAATGCTAGAGATAGGATAGTTGGCAAAAGGCCCGATACCACAATCATTGTTTTCGATTGGGTTGAACCAGATGATGTTATGATAATCAATACTAGGAATAAATCTTACGCTACCAAGGGAAAATATGACCCTCCTCGTACTTCTTCCACCCCAAGCTCATATTCCCTCTTCTAAGTATAACATCCTTAACCAATTGGCTAATATCAAAGTCGATGCTACTCCTTTTTACATGGTTGTCGTCCCAAAACAACAAAAGCATCTCAAAAACTTTATGGAAGGTAAACTTTCTACCATAGCCAACCTATTTGAAGAGTTAAAAGAAGAGGATTCAACTGTAAATAAAATAGGTGTAAATTATTTTAGGAACCCTGTTGAGACCCTAAATTGACATCCCCACTACCCTATTATACTCCTCATCTATACCTTTTTGGCTTACCTAAGTTTGGGAAAATGACAAAGAATACTAGCATTAGCCATTGATAAGGTCATAAGGTAAAGTATAATTAATTCATGCATTTTTGTGGTTTATTGAGCTAGGAAATTAAATGTTTCATGTACTAATGCTTCAATTTTCCATGTATAATCTTTGACCTCTAGATAAGTTCAGCCTTCCTGTACCAGCTCAGCTATTTGGTACTTGTGCACCAGACTGCCATTGTCTGAATCGGGTACCAAGTGCATCCGGTACTGAATCTCACCTGTCACGATCCGATACCAATGGTCATAGATTGTCGTGATCCAGTACCACCATTTGTGCACTGTTCGGATCCACTACCATCTACCTGTCATGATCCGGTACCAATACAGGGAACCAAATGTACCAAGTTTAGCTCCAGATTGTGCCCACGACAATTGTTGGATGTTTATTGAATCATAAATGCTTTAGCAAGGATATGTTAGGATAGTTTGTTGTTTCTTCATCCTCATGCACTTCGTGTCAGGAGGATGAAGCTTAAAATGTGTAACTGAATAATTAAATTTAACAATTGACTGATTTGCAAATGATTTCACCTCCTTGTGTTTCACGACTAAGACTATTTAAATAGTCATGGCAAGGATGGTGGAGGTAGTACATATTTAACATAATACAACATGCGAAGCAGCATTATATATTGTAGAACATATTCTGAGTGAATATTAATAGAAGGACGTCATTTACCTCCATGTCTTGATCGTCTATGATTGAATGTGAGTTGAGTTTTTAGCATAGTTTGATTCTATGTTTTGAATTTTGAGTAAGAGTAATGTGTGGGTTGAAAGCAAGCTTACTGTAGACCCCAGTCGTTGACCTGTTGAAGCGGAAAGGGCCCACCGCCCAACAAAGGTTAGCACCTTCGTAGATTAGTATTAGCATTTGATTTAAATAGTGTAAATGTTAGATTAGCTAAATATTTAATTCTTTCAGATGATAACAGTACAGTTTAGACTAGGATTTCAATTATATGATCGCTTAGAGATCTTTACTCACTCTGTTTTGCATATGCTCTATTTTTATGAATTTGATTTTGTTTCATAGACATGAATGTTGGCAGCAACATCCAGACATATTTGAAGGAGACCTAGTGAAGTTCACAACAACACATTGTGAACCACATAATACTCAGTATATTAACTATTGAACTACCCATGCTATGTCTTGATGATTGATGTGTGATTTCCCTTTCAGAAGTGTGGTTTCATAGTTATCTCTCTGGGTTAGATAGCAGAGTTGATCTGTCAAAAGAAATCCATCTCATACTTGCATGTGCCATAATGGAGTAGACAGCCTCTCTGTGAAAGACAACCAAAGTATATTTCAGTTTGCTAGTTTGTTTTGTTTCCAGCATACATAATCTAGAATAGTTCTATACTCATGACATTAGAATTACCTTTATTACTAGTGTCTTGTAACTCTTTTGATTACAAATCATGGATTGATAATTAATGAGTGCATTATACTAGACATATAAGAATCACAACATTTTGGCATCGTTGCCAGGGAGTTGCAAACGGTAGGAAGTGATTTTTAGCTTAGATTGTTTGCATAAATTTTTAATGCTTTTAAAGGCTACTTGAGGGAGGAGGAAAAAATGTTTAAGACGTGAGTGAAGAGCCACGTGGCCACTAGAGTGGGGTTCTCTGAAGCGAGGTTGCCTTCTTACCTTATAGATAGAATTAGGATTTCAATTCAGTTAAGAATCAAATTTCCATTTTATGCATAGATATAGAGATAACAATGGTAGATTTGTAAGCTCTAAAGATTCAAAAACAACCCCCCCCACTAATCCAACTGATACTGGTGCAGGGAAAATTCCACCGGGAGAAAATTCAAGGGGAGCCAGTGAGGCTCTAGAAGGAGAACCTAAAACTGAAGAATCAACATGGGGGCGAGCAGAACGTGAATCTGCTGAACATTTAGGAGACATAGAAAATCTAGTGTCTGAACCATCTATCAGTGGAATGGCAGAAGAAGAAGGAAATGCAGCCACAGAGACTGAGACTTTTGGGTTTCCAATATTGGATATTTCCAGAAACATCAGCATGAAAAATATCCCACTATCATCGTTACCCACTTTCAGAGGTATGTCAATTGAATATCTAGATTTATTTTTATTCAAGTTTGACATATTATGTAGAAGCTATAACTACTCAGACGATGCCCAAAAACTTAAGCTCTTTCCTACTACAATGAAAGATTTAGCCTTAAGATGGTTCATGAGCTTAGGAGAAAATACAATCCTCTCTTGGGATCAGATGAAAGACACATTTTTACGGAAATACCAAGACTATTGTAAAGATAATGCTAAAAATGACATTTTTAAAATGCATCAAATAGAAGATGAAAGCCCTGAAGACTACTTAGAAAGGTTCTTATACAACTATAAGAAATCAAAACTATTCACCACAGACCCAGCTGTACTAAGAACTGTATTCTTGAAAGGTCTTAGAGATGACTGCATAGAAGTTTTAAACTTGTTGAGTTTAGGAGATGTACACTAAAAGCCTTTTGCAGAGATTGCAGATTACTATAGAAGATACTAAAGAGGACAAGCTAAAATAGGCAAAGGACCAAGAGATCCTTTTAGTATAAATACAAAACAAAGCTCAGGGACTGTCACTAGAACTGAGTTAGGAAACTTGTTGGAGAACATTAAAACATACATCTTGAGCATAATTAGTAACCAGTTAGATACTCTAAAACTGAAAAAGAAACAAGAAGAAGAGGTTGCTTTAGAAATATTTTGTCATAGATGTCGAAAGAAGCACAGTGAGAAAGAATGCCCATTAAATGTCATAGAAATCTGTGTCCTATGTACACTAAAACACCCCACATCTGAGTGTCTGACTTTGCTTGAGCTACAAGCCATGTATAGGGGAGGAGGAATCTCACAAGAATAACCATACCCTTCTATAAGACCTTGGAGAGCCCAAAACCCTAATACATTTTATGACCCCAATGCACAATATCAACAACAACAATGGGGTCTTCCCCTAATGACCTATCCACAATGGACACCTCAGCAAGCTCAAACTCAACCTTGGCAACAAGGTTGGAGGGGACCTGTGTATGGAAATACCTCTTACCCTACATATCCACAACACCCTGCAAACATTTCCCAATTACTACCTGGATTCAACCCACCACAGATGCAATATTTACTCCCACCTCCTATACAATAGCAATTTACAACCCCCTTGAACCCTAACTAGTAGCAACAACCACCTATAAATGCCAATCAACAGCAAAACCAAGCTGCCCACAACCCTCCGAAACCAACAACAATCTCTGCCTAGCCAATCCCTAACCCCAATAATTGAACCACCCACCCGGTGCAAAATACATAAGTTCAAACTTTTCCCACCTATGAAATTCAACTACGATCAGGGAAAGTTGTAAACCAATCAAATCTTGCAGTAATAATTCAGGAAGAAAATGATAATCATTCTGAGGAAGAAAACACTCAAACCACCCCTGTAGAATAAGATACCTCCCCTCCTATTCCAATCACTTCTCAGTCTGTACAAGTACCCCAACAAGTTAATCTCCCACCCTACCCTGAAAGACTATTAGTGAAGAAACCTGACCCACCCTTGCATAGAGATATAGAAGATGAATTACGAAATGTATGTATAAAAATACCTCTGCTGCAAGCCATTAAGGATATCCCCATATACACCAAAATCATAAGGGATATTTGCATTAAGAAACTAGGAAGGAAGAAGAAGGAACCTCCCCTTGTTTAGGTGGTGGGACAATTATCTGAATTTATTTCTGAAATGCCATACAAATATAATGAGCCTGGAAACCCAGTAGTCACTGTTGAAATTAATGGTATTTCTCTACCAAACACACTCATTGATTTGTGTGCAACAATTAATGTAATGCCTTTTGACACTATGCAAAAGCTCCAAATCAACTAGTTAAGACCAACCCAAACCATGATAGAGTTGACAGATAAGTCAGTCATTAGCCCTACAGGAAGTATAGATGATGTCACAATCACTCTAGCTTCTTGGGAATATCCAGTAGACTTTTAAGTCATATATTCTAAATCATCCTCCAAACCAAGACACCCTGTGGTTCTTGGCCACCCTTGACTGGCCACAGTAGATGCCTTTATCATCTGTCGGTCTAGTGAGATGACTATATCCAATGGAACACATAGCCAAAAACTTGTTCTCTTCCCTCCTGCCCAACCGGCACAGGAAATACCTATTTGGTTAGAAAACCATTATGGAGAGGAAGATTGCAACAGACCCTGGTTAACACTTGAACGAGTAAGAGGAATTCAAGAACAATCAGATGAACCAGTCTTAAGTTTATTTTTGGCTGACACAAATTGCATTGAATACTCGAGGTCTTTTGTAGAATTGTCACATATTTTCAGTTCCGAATTTCAACAAATTTGGCACCCTAATATCACTCAATTATATACTTTATCACCAACTTCCTTAGAGAAGGAAGAAACTACTGAATTTATTGAGATTATCCCAGGAAAACCTTTGTATATCAACTCTAGTTTGGGACCAGAACAAAATACGCAAGTAATTGAAATGCTCCAAAGACAATTTGATGCCTTTGCATGGGATTATGCAGACATGAAAGGCATTCACCCTAACAAATGCACACATCATATCTACATTAATGACCAAATCAGACTAATTAGATAGCCTTAGTGAAGGATGAATCCAACCCTTAAAGATATTGTAAAAGAGGAATTGCAAAAAATCCTTCAAGCCAATCTCATATAACCCATTTCAGATAGTCAATGGGTATCTCCACTTGTCATAGTTCCCAAGAAAAATGGTAAGTGGAGGATATGTGTAGACTTCTGGGAGTTGAACAAAGCCACCCATAGGGATTATTTTCCCTTACCATTTATTGATCAAGTGTTGGATACCTTGTTCAGAAAGAAGTATTTTTCGTTCCTGGATGGGTTTAGTGGTTATAACCAAATAAAAATAGCACCTGAAGACCAGGAGAAGACCACTTTCACCTTCCCATGGGGTACTTATGATTATAGGGTGCTCCCTTTTGGACTTTGCAATGCCCTAGCCACTTTTCAAAGGGTTGTCCTAGCCATTTTCTCTGACTTGACCAATGATTGTGTGGAATTCTACATGGATGACTTTACAATCCGTGGACAAGACTTCTAGGAAGCTTTGACCAGTCTATAAAAATTCTTGATTAGGTGTAAGGAAACTAACCTTTCCTTAAGCAGTGAAAATTAAAAAATGATGCTCACTGAAGGTATTGTTTTGGGACATCACATTTCTGGTTCTGGAATGAGAGTTGATCTGGCAAAGATTTATATTATTACACAAATCAGAATACCTTCCTCACAAAAGGAAGTTCGCAGTTTTTTAGGGCATGCTGGCTACTATAGAAGATTCATTCCAAATTTTACAAGCCTAGCTACCCCTTTATTCAAGTTATTATCTAAAGAAGCCGAATTTAAGTGGGATGATGAATGCCAAATATCTTTTGAAATTCTAAAACAGAAATTGTCAACTACCCCTGTATTAAGAGGACCAAATTGGTCCCTTCCTTTTCATATCTGTACCGATGCCTCAGACACAACCCTTGGGGAAGTTCTTGGACAAAGAGAAAATCAAATTCCCTATGCTATTTACTTTGTCAGTAAAAATCTGTCTCCAGCTGAAGTTAATTATACGGTCACAGAAAAATAATTTCTAGCTATAGTCCATGCTATCAATAAATTTAGACACTATATTACAGGATATCAAGATGTTGTACACACTGATCATTTACCCATCAAATTCTTAATGAACCAATCTGTAACAAATCTTAGAGTTACAATATGGCTCTTATTATTACAAGAGTTTAATATCAACATTATTGATAGACCTGGTAAGGATAATCTTGTGGTTGATTTCTTATCTAGAATGATTCATCTAGGAGATAACGCATCGATAGAAGATAACTTTCCCGATGAAAATTTGTTTGTTATTTCTACATTCACTCCTTAGTATGCAGATGTAGCTAACTAAGATGCCTCAGAAATTGTCTCCTAGAGAAAAACAGAAAGTAATTCAGCTAAGTGAAAACTACATGTGGCATGATAATTGCCTCTACAAAACAGGACTAGATTTGGTAATCAGGAGATGTGTAAGGGAAGATGAAATTCATGATATTCTGCAAGCTTTCCATGATGGTCCTTGTGGAGGACACTTCACAGACAAGAGGACCGCTTACAAAGTTCTGCAATTTGGTTACTACTGGCCTCATATTTTCAGAGATGCTAAAACCTATGTATCCAATTGTGATGAATGCCAATGAATGGGTAAGCCTACTACACGAGACCAAATTCCACTTCAAGCCCAAGTAGTTATTAAGCCTTTCGAGAAATGGGCATTAGATTTTGTAGGGCCCATTAACCCTACATCTAAAAAGAAAAAGTATATACTTGTATGCACTGACTATGTGACTAAGTGGGTTGAAGAAAAAGGTTTACCAACTGCAAGTGAACAATCAGTGGTATATTTCCTTTTTAATGACATCTTTACTAGATTTGGTGTACCTCAAGAAATTTTGACTGATCAGGGAATTCAATTTACCTCTCATCTAGTCAAAGTTGTTACAGAACAGTACCAAATCAAACACATGAAATACACACCCTACCATCCACAGGAAAATGGAAAAGTAGAGTCTACCAACAAAGTTATTGAGTCCATTCTTACCAAAACAGTACATCTACACCACAGGGATTGGGCTGACAGATTATTAGAAGCCTTATGGGATTATAGAATCACCTGGAAGAATACAATAGGACATACACCCTACGAGTTGGTGTATGGGAAGTAGGTGCTTCTTCCCATAGAATTCCATATCAAAACCTTCAGGACTGCAGTACAAGTTGGCATGAACTTGGATGAATCCCAACAACAAAGACTCTAGCAGCTTAATGAGTTGGAAGAAATTAGGCAGGAAGCACTTCAAATAACCACCCTCATTCAAGAGCAGAGAAAAAAATGGTATGAGAAGTATCTCAAAAAGAAAAATTTTCAACAAGGAGATTGGGCCCTGTTGTATGACAACAGATTCAAGAACTTCAAATGTAAGTTAACTACTCGTTGGATGGGACCTTACGAAATTGACACTTTCTATGATAATGGTTCAATCAGGATAAAGACAATTGATGAACAACAGACACCACTACTTGTGAATGGTCATCGGTTGAGAATTTATAACAAACCCCTGTCAAAAGAGGAATTTCTAACTCGTATACTACAGAATTCAGATATGCAGGTGATCAGTAAGGAAGGAGACCCTCCTATAGATCCACATTGATATATTTGTTTATTAGAAACTTTTGCACATAGGTGTGGATCGAGTTTTGTTAATAAGATGAAGGTAATAAGAGATTCTTACCTCCTTTTGTTTTACTTTCGCAATTTTTTGTAAGTAAATTTCTATAATTTATTTGATCCTTCACGAACTTGCTAAACATCAGTTTGTAGGCATCAATATTGTTCTGTTCTGATTTGGTATCAACAATACTGCTTCGGTACCAGAAATCCTGTTCTGGTCCAGTACCAGCAGTCCTGTGCTGGTCTGGTACCAGAAGTCTATCCTTATATCGTACTATCAGGACACATTACCTAAATGACAAGGCATGCTGCACATATTTCAAAATCTTATGTCAATTAACCTGAAGTATGAAGCCATGCAACAACCACTTAATCTAGAACCAAGAAGTCGAATGTAGCATCAAATGGTAGCCCTTGTGAAGCAACAATTTCTTTTGGTTCTGTTGACAACTAAAGGGAAGTATCTTTAATTTCTTTTGGTTCTGTTGCTAGCTAAAAGGAAGTATTTTAATTTATTTTGGTTCTGTTGCTTGAAAAAAAAACAAAAAACAAGGGACATAATCTTTACCTATGATTGTTCAAAGAACCATAATCCACTTCAAAGACTAGAAGTTGCCTTTATCCAGTATTTCAGCATAATTAAAGGGAAAAAATATATATTAGCCTACAAGTAACTATCTCACCCTAACTAGACTTCAATAGTATTCATTGGATTATCTTACTAAAGAGTAACATATGAGTATATGAACACTCTCTATCATGGGCACACTAGGAAAACTTTTATGGAAGAGGATGTATCAGTGCCCTAAGGAAACTTTAGGTCATTCTCTTATGGACAAACTTAGACAAAATTATACATCTGGATCACTCTAAAGAAATAATGTGCATAAATTTTTTATTTTTCCTTCATACAAATCTTTAAAAGACATTCAAAGAAGAGCATATACCTTCCAACCCAATACCATCCCAACTTGTAAAAAGGTTTTTAGACGAGCCTCTCCTGTCACCGTGCAAAGAAATCTTTAACAAAAACCAAAATAGGTGACTATGGACAAGAATCCTCTGATGGAAGAAGGGTTTAAGAGAGTAACCCACCGGGATACTGAACAGGTCTACTGGCAGCGGGTACCGGTCTGTGGTATGACTAGGAAAACCCATCAGGGTACTGAACATGCCTGTTGGCAATGGGGCATTCTGCCTGGGGAAGGGATCTCTCACTAATTATCACAACTACCCCACCAGAGTACTGAACAGGCTTACTGGCAGTGGGTTCTGGTTGAGAAATGTTTCATCTATACTTGTCTAATTGAAAAATTTACTTTTGTCATCTAAAAAAAAGCAAAGGTCACTATTGGCATTTATGAGATACAAACTCCATATTAATAAGCAACATAATTACTATAAGAAAATGTCCATTTGAGAATTACCCTAAGTCAACTTACCGGTCTGGCATCTAAAAGACTACATTACCTAAGAAGGAAACTTCTTAAGAGTGGAGCCCTAACTAGGAAGTCTAATCTACTTATACTGTGAAATTTATCTATAACATCTAATGATAGTAAATCTTTGAAGCAAGTTAGGTTGGATCTGTTCTTTTGGAAAACATATAAAAACTTCCCTGTTTTCACTGCTGAATGCTACCTTTGTCAATAATTCATTAAAAGAAAGGCAATTTAAATTTTTAGGCATGTGATCATATGCTAGGTGATAAATGTACTTCTGGAATTTGATTTGGTTTCTTTTTCTCTTATCATCTTTTCTCCATTATGATACAGAATGTTGAATCTTCTTGCATACAGATATGCAACATCCTTAACATGGGGAAAGGTCAAAGAGCTCCTTCAGAACTCTTTTTCAGACTCACATCTCACCTTCAGAAACCAACATGATCACCCTACAACCCTACAGAACCAAATACAAAAGAATATAAGCACAGAATAAATAAGTACACGAAATTCGAGTACCAAGCTTTCAGAAAACTCCAGCCTAAAAAGTTGAATTATGACAATCTACAAGCATTCGCATATGCTATGGGTATTGATCATACAAAGGTAAAAGTTAAAAAGTTGGAATTATGACAATTCTACAAGCATTCTTCAGATATGCTATGGCAAATATCAAAATAAAGGTAAAGAAAAGTTACCATGAAAATATTCTCGCTCATAAAATCATAATAGAAAGTGTTCCTATACTTCAGGGATTCATGACCCTAGTATTAAGTTCCATGCACCTATCCCTCATAAATTCCATATGCCTAAACTTAACCAGTCCTCCATAAGTGTCGCAGTCTATTGAGGGAAAATCACATCAAAGTATTTAATAAAGCATAAGTTCTGGCAATGATAGCCACCTTAATGTAATTTCATCCTTCGTAGTAATCCATGAACTTATACGTCATGAACCAGCGACCAACATCAAATTCACCACTCGGAAGTCCAATCACCTATCCCAAAATGATTCTTTGACACCCAACATCTTGTCCTCATCATTACATTAACGCGTAGAAATGAAATGGCTTATCTAGTCTTAAATTTTCCTTGTGGAATCCTTACTTAAACTTACCATTCGCATTATCAACGCCATCACCATATTTCCCTTGTCGTTACCTTTCTCTAGTTCCAAGCCTACTCCTCTCTACGATCTCCGGTACCAAACCCTTACCCTCATCAATTGACTAAATCCTTGCGCTATAGCCTGATTCTTTTCTCACAACTTATAACGATGGTTGTAAGTAGACATGAACCTGTCTTCCAAATTTATAGAGAGACCGAGGAGTTCCAACTATGTCGAGAGAAGTATGCTAGATCAATATGGATGCCATTTTTGGAGAAATTCACAGGCTGGCACGAGAAGATATCGCATGAATTTATTCAGGGTTACAATGGAGAGATTGTGCATATAGGCAATCTACAGCTGACAATCAATGAAGCAACCTTAAGGGATGTCACAGGATTACCTAACAGAGGAGCCAAATACTTCATAGGTGTAGGAATCAACAAGGAAATGTGACAACGATTTTTGAAAGAAGACCATCAGCACCCTGATTGGAAAAAGGGGATCCCTAGGAACTATATCAAGGAAGAGTATCATCCAATGATTGCTAGTCTTCAACAATTCCTCACTTGTGAGGGCAGGTATGCAGTGACCTTCATATATCATTGTAGGCTTCTATTACACTTTGAAGGAGGCCCTGAAATTGATTTCCCATATTTTCTATGGATGAGTTTGCACAAAATGGTAAGAGGTGTCAAATCCCTATCCAAAACTGAGAAGACTAGCATTTACAATTAAGGTCTGATTAAAATGTTAGTTTTACATGAAATTAGGAAGCAAAGGATTAGTTGGAAAATCATTATCACTCAACACCTTCCCATAGAAAACATACCTGTGGAGGAAGCCCAACATGCTCCAAAGAAAAACAAGGAACCTAAAAATAAAAAGGGAAAGAAGGATAAGGCAACTCCATCATCATCCAGGACAGTGAGCCAACACGAAAAAGATAGTAAACAAGCAGGGCCCTCTTCCATAGTCAATAATACTTTTAAAAGTCAAGAATCAAAAGATAAAACCAAATTAGTAGAGGAGACTTCAACAGTGGCACTTGAGGAGAAGGGCCATAAGACAAAAACTGTAAGCAAAGGGAAGCATAGCTCAAAAAATAAAAGTGAACAGTCTATAGAACAATCCCCTGTAACCATTCCACAAATAGAAAAGAAAAAAAGGAAGCCTGTGAGCACCCATGATACAATACCTCCTTGTAAAAGAACCATAAGGAGCATGGCAAAGAGAGGAAAAGCAGTTGTCAGTCCTCATACATAGGAAGATCCAATCGATCTTACTTAGTCTAGGATGACTTATCAGTCCAGGATGAAATCCCTAGTTTGACCGAGGAACAAGCCACAATTACTTTATGTGGGATGAGGTAGGAAGTCAAGGAAAGAGAATGCATCCAGCCAATAATGATGGAGTCAACAAGGACCTTAACAAAAGAACAAATGAAGAAAAATATTGGGGAACTACAAAAACAAAATCAAGAACTCAAACAAGAAGTGAAGGAATACCAACTATTGGACAGGTATATCAAAAAGGAAAATGAGCAATTGAAAGCAACCAGCCAACAACTTCAAGATGACCATGAAGAGACTTCTAATAAGATCAATAAGGTACTACAACTCCTACAATACATTAGGGTCATAAAAAACGGAGCTGAAAGAAGAGGCCTCAGCCATCAACATCATTGATCCACAGAAGTAAAGAATACAGTCTCAAGTTTTGAAAAATTTTGGGTTTGTTTTCAGTTGCATGAGGACATGCAATGGTTTTGGCATGGGGGAATGTTGAGACCCTAAATTGAACTCCCCACTACCCTATTATACTCCTCATCTATACCCTTTTGGCTTACCTAAGCTTGGGTAAATGAAAAAGAATACTACCATTAGCCATTGATAAGGTCATAAGGTAAAGTATAAGTAATTCATGCATTTTTGTGGTTTATTGAGCTAGGAAATTAAATGTTCCATGTACTAATGCTTCAATTTTCCATGTATAATCTTTGACCTCTAGATAAGTCCAACCTTCCTGTACCATCTTAGCTATCCGATACTTGTGCACCAGACTGCCACTGTCCGAATTCGGTACCAAGCACATCCGGTACTGAATCTCACCTTTCACGATCCGGTACCAACGACCGTAGATTGTCGTGATCCGATACCACCATTTGTGCATTGTTCAGATCCGGTACCATCTACCTGTCATGATCTGGTACCAATATAGAGAGTCAACTGTACCAAGTTTAGCTCCAGATCATGCCCAAGACAATTGTTGGATGTTTATTGAATCATAAATGTGTTAGAAAGGCTATGTTAGGATAGTTTGTTGTTGCTTCATCCTCATGCACTTCATGTCATGAGGATGAAGCTTAAAATCTGTAATCGAATAATTAAATTTAACAATTGACTGATTTGCAAACGATTTCACCTCCTTGTGTTTCACGACTAAGATTGTTTAAATAGTCATGGAAAGGATGGTGGAGGTAGTAGAGAGTTAGCATAATACAGCATGTGAAGCAACGTTATATATTGCAAAAAATATTCTGGGTGAAGATTAATAGAAGGACATCATTTATCTCCATGTCTTGATCGTCTATGATTGAATGTGAGTTGAGTTGTTAGCATAGTTTGATTCTATGTTTTGAAGTTTGAGTAAGAGTAATGTGTGGGTTGAAAGCAATCTTACTGTAGACTCTAGTCGCTGACCTATTGAAGTGGCAAGGGCCCACCGCCCAACAAAGGTCAGCACCTTCATAGATTAGTATTAGAATTTTCTTTCAATAGTGCAAATGTTAGATTAGATGAAGCTTTAATTCTTTCAGATGATAGCAGTACAATTTAGACTAGGATTTCAATTATATGATCACTTAGAGATCTTTACTCACTCTATTTTGCATATGCTCTGTTTTTATGAATTTGATCTTGTTTCATAGACATGAATGCTGGCAGTAGTAGTCAGACATATTTGAAGGAGAACTAGTGAAGTTCACAAAAACACATTGTGAACCACAACATACTCAATATATTGACTATTGAACTACCCATGCTATGTCTTGATGATTGATGTGTGATTTCCCTTTCATAAGTGTGGTTGCATAGTTAGTTCTCTGGGTCAGATAGCAGAGTTGATCTGTCAAAAGAAATCCATCTCATACTTGCATGTGCCATAATGGAGTAGATAGCCTCTCTGTTAAAGACAACCAAAGTGTATTTCAGATTGCTAGTTTGTTATGTTTCCAGCATACATAATCTAGAATAATTCTATATTCATGACATTAGAATTACCTTTCTTACTGGTGTCTTTTAACTCTATTGATTACGAGTCCTGGATTGATAATTAATGAGTGCGTTATACTAAACATATAAGCAGCACAACAAACCCTATTAAAAATCCCCCTTTTTATATCTTTGTAAAAATTATGGAAGAAATGGCTTACTATTTCCTAATTGATGGTGGGTTTGGTCCAACTGTAATGTCTAAAATTATCATGGAAGATCTTGTATTATCATGCACTAATGAAAATTATAGAAGCATGCTCTCTTAAATTTTTCAGCAATCGACTATAGATGAAATCAAAGATGTAACCTTAGTTCTATGCACACATCCCAAAATAAGAAAAAACCTCAACATCCAAGTAATTGATATGCTAGTGAGAAACTCGTCAATTATTTTAGGAAGATATTGGCCAGACTTAATGAGTGGATATATTTCACTTGATGGGACACATTTTTTCGTCCCTCGGAATGGAAAGAACATTATAGTCCTTAGGGAAGGAATAATGTCACCATATATAGAGAGCATCCCCAACCTAATGTAAATTATCTCGAAGAAGATTTGGGAGTGTACTCTATCTTTACCGATGAGGGTGACACTATGCTCAAACCAATTTATTTTGATGATGGCATGTGGCACATGAATTTCAATGGCTCATGCTCAAACAAAGGAAATGGATCCAACATCATTCAATATTATCCTATAGGTAAAACCCACAATTTTTCTTACATGTTAGAATTTTCTTACACAAACAACGTCACCTAGTTTGAGGCCTTATTGTTAGGCATCGACAATGCATATAACCTTGGTTGTGTCCACATTACAGTTTTTGGTGATTCTAAACTTGTTTTGAACCTTGTACGTAAGATTTATTTCCAAAGCAATAAGTTTCTTAAATGATATAACCAAGATGTTTGGATGCTCATTTCAAACCTGTTATCATTTAACATCACTCATGTTAAGAGGGAACTCAATTCAATAATTGATACGTTAGTTGTGTTTGAAACATCACCTACCCGTCAAATGTTTTCTCAAAGACCTGATTGTATGTTCGAATCTGTATATCATCCTCACATCCTTGATAATGTATAATGATTGCATGTTTTATCAAGTGATGAAGGGATTTTTGCTTTCATACAAAATGAACCATTTAATCCTAAAGAAATCATATCTATTGAAGATGACAAATTTCCTAAAGGCTTGAATCCTCTCAAAAGTTCATTTTCATCTAGTGATGTAGGAAAAAAAGAAACACATAAGGAAGACGTGTCGAAAAGGAAAGTGGGTGATACCATTTCCTTGAATATTGGGACACCCAAATCTCCAAAGATCATTAAATTAGGTGCCCAATGTTCTGATGAAGAAAAGGAAAAATTCACACAATTACTTTGTGAATTTAATGATGTTTTTGCATGGTCATATGAGGATGTTCATGGTTTTGATCTTTCTCTCACACAACATGCGATTCCTATCAAGGAAGCGGTAAAACCAGTTAGGAAAAAACAAATACCTATTAACCTTACACTTGAAGCTACTATTCGAAAGGAATTGGAAAAATTATTAAAAGCTAATATAATCTTTCCAGTTAAGTATTATGAGTGGGTTTCAAATATGGTCCTTGTTCGGAAGACTACTGGTGTTAGGGTCCTAACCCACACATAGGTAGAACAATATATTCAGAAGTAATAAAGGTCAATATTAATAAGGCCTTGCAATAAAATAGAATAAGTCGAATGTAAGAATACATAATAGAAGCTTCCGCTTCTAGAAGGATCTTCCTCTAGATGTTTCTTTTGATAGACATATTTAGTATAAATAGGAGTCGAGGGTATGAGAACCCTAGCCTGGAGATTATTATAATAGAGCTCTGCTCGACTGGAGGTTTCCCCCTCGAAGAGGCCCACGAACATTTCTCTAAAAATCAAAGTGCTATTTATTTTTTTATTCTTATATCATTTCAGTGTTATTGTGGTGATTGTTCTAGTTATATTACTGTTATTCTACCATTTCTAGCATTTTATTTATGTTTTTCATACTTTTTATATCTGGTATATTACAAGTGGTATCAAAGCAATTTCCTTGGCAGAAATTGTGGGTACATTTGTTTTTCAAGGTAGAGACATATTCTGGCGTCTTTAAGCCATAAAGATCTGTCATTACGTGCATAAAACCACGGTTGAGGGATTCATACACGCAGGAAATACAAGTGGTTCTTAAGCGCACATCTGTTGGCCACCCTTGTAACCCCTGTTGGTACCCCTTTGAGTGGTAGCACATCAGACAGCACCTGTGTACGGATCGAGCTAGATTTCTTGAAGCCCTCTTTAGATAAACTGATCGGCCGCCTGATTTCTATAGTGCCATCGAGAACATCACTCGGGAAGATACTCTCTAGTACTTGGGTAGTCGGGTAGTATGGCTAAGGGTATGGTCTAACCTTCTTAATTAGTGCCCTGAGATATTGGGCCAAGTACTACTATTGGACCCCGCACGTATATCAGAGAGCTATAGCACAGGGAAAACCCTTGTCTGTAGAACCCTTGAATACCTAATCCTTGGGGACAGAAACATAAACAAATTAAAACAAACAATATCTATTGCCACACAACTATGTTCGGGTTGCCAAGTAACTACACATTTCTTCCTGGTTAATAATTTGGGCATTTAATCACTGTAGTATTCTTCGGATCGAAGTATAACTTCGCAGGTGTTAAAAAAAAATTGTCTGGAATTTTTTTCACCATTATTTGAGACCTATTCCATTGGATTCATTTATTCTCCCTTATCACATTCATACATATCATTTTTCGGCAAAAGTTTTGACCCCACCCACCCCTTTTTAGTTCCCTCATCCTCATGGCCCATGCCCGTAGCCAAGACTTGGAAGCTCTCTTCAATACCTTGCAATCTAGTCTAACCGAGACCCAACAAGAAGTGAAACAACTCAGTGCCAATGTTTCCACCATCAATACAACCATGCAATCCTCAATGGAGGAAATCAAACAAGACCCAACCACCCATCTTGAATCTGTCTTTTCGACACTCTGCGCCAAGCTGCATATCCCTATAGATAACCCTTCCTCTGACTCACCTCCACATACTGAAGGTGAACACTCCTCTCATTCCCATAAATTTCAGCACCATCACTTTCAATGTGACCCATGCCTTCCGCGAGTGGATGTGACCAAATTTGATGGCTCAGACCCCACTGGTTGGGTAACCCAAATAGAACATTATTTCTCTTTATATGACATTATAGATGACTTGGCCAAACTCTGGTATGGTTTTCTCCATCTAGATCAAGAATGTTGGCAATGGTGGAAATGGAGAAAAACTTCTCATCAAGGGTATATTGCTTGGACACACTTTGTTGCAGAGATTTATGAATGCTTTGACACTGAAACCAACCATTTGGGTCATTTGACAAAGTTGAAACAATCAGGAATAGTGGAAGAATTTATAGTTTCCTTTGAGCACCTGGCTTTTCAGACATAGGGCATGTCTGATGCCTTTTCCAAGAGTGTTTTATTAGTGGCCTCAAGGATGAGATTCGGGCCCATGTCCTCATGGCTCAGCCTTAGATTTGGGTGGAGGCTACTAAAAGAGCTAAAGAAGCACAACAGGTTGTATCTTCTCAAAACTAGAAACCCTCCTTTATCCCTTGCCCTAAACTAGTAAATCCCATTACTCCCTCCACTCCAATAAAGATACAAAAATTGACCAGGGCTGAAATGGTTGAATGCCAACTCAAAGGCCTTTGTTATAATTGTGATGACAAATATTTCCCGGGCCACAAGTGTAAGGAACAAAATATTTTTATGGACATTTCTGAGGATATTTTGGAAGAGGATGTTGAAACTCCCCTTGTGTCTGAGTCACCTGAAACCACTGACATAACCCCTCCCTCAGACCCTCCCGAAGTAGAACCGGTCATTTCCCTCAATGATCTCACTAGCTTCTCCGCTCCCCAAACCCTCAAGCTAATCGGTTACATCAAGCATCAGAAGGTCATCATTTTGGTTGATAGTGGAAGCACCTATAATTTTATTCATCACTGCATTGCCCAAGAAACTCATTGCTACATCCATGCCATCAATAATTTCCAAATCATGATTGCCAATGGTGGCTCCATGAAATGTGGAGGGCATTGTGAAAATGTGTGTCTCCAAATTGGTGACTACCACCTGAAATATCATATGTTTTCTATCGACATGGGTGGTTGTGACATTGCGCTATGTGTAGACTAGATAAGGACTTTGGGTCCCATTCTCATGGATTTTAAGGAATTAACCATGCAATTTGACCAGGAGGGCCACCAATATAAGTTCCAAGGCATCACCATCGGTTCACCTAAGATCATTAGTTCCCATTGCATGGAAAAGCTGCTCAAAAAAGGTCATTCTGGTGTTATTGTGCAAGTCCATGCCATACAAGCAACAAAGACACCCTCGGTGCCACAAAACCTCCACGACATCCTTTCTAAACATCAAGTCATCTTTTCCACTCCCCAGGGACTCCCTCCTTCCCATGGTGTTCATGATCATTCCATTCCCCTTGTACCCGGAATCCTTCCTCCCAATATCCGTCCGTATCGTCACCCCTTTTCCCAAAAAAATGAAATTGAGAAAATGGTCCAAGAACTCCTTAATGCAAGTGTTATCTGCCCTAGTACGATCCCCTACTCTTATCCTGTGGTCATGGTCCTAAAGAAAGAAGGTTCTTGGAAAATGTGTCCTGACTTCTGTGCCCTCAAAAAACTTACCATTAAAGACAAATTTCCCATTCTTGTCATTGATGACCTCCTGAATGAATTGAGTGGAACCCAATTCTTTACTAAACTTGATCTTCTTTCAGGATACCACCATATACGTATGAAAGAGGCAGACATTCCCAAGACTGCCTTTAGAACTCATGAGGGCCACTATGTGTTTTTGGTCATGCCCCCTCCACTTTCCAAAGCCTCATGAATCATGTCTTTCGTCCTTTTATCTGACATTTTTTCTTAGTTTTATTTGATGATATCCTCATCTATAGAAAAACCTGGACAAAACATATTTCTCATGTGGATCGAGTTCTCCATCTACTCTCTCAGCACCAACATTTCCTGAAACAGTCTAAATGTGCTTTTGGTGCCTCAGAAGTAGAGTACTTGGGTCATCTGGTTGGCAAGGATGGTGTCAGGGTGGATCCTAAAAGGATTGAAGCTATGCAAGACTAGCCTCACCCAAAGACTCTCAAAATCTTACGTGTATTTCTGGGCTTAAAAGGTTATTATCGCAAGTTTGTTAACAATTATGGAAAGATTGCAACACCTCTCACTGCTCTCCTAAAAAATAACTCTTTCACTTGGACTCCAGTCATTGCTCAAGATTTCCAAACCTTGAAGATGGCCATGTGCACCACTCCATTCATAGCCCTTACTTATTTCACAAAGACCTTTGTCTTGGAATGTGATGCTTTAGGGAAAGGAATTGGTGTTGTCCTTATACAAGAGGGTTGGCCTTTGGCCTTTACCAGCAAACAACTATCTAAAATAAATATGGGCAAATCAATCTATGAAAAGGAAATGTTGGATATTCTACATGCCGTTGATCTGTGGCACCCTTACCTATTGGGGAAACACTTCCAAATTAAGACATACCATCAAAACCTCAAGTATTTTCTAGAACACCGCATTTCCTCCCCAGAGCAACAAAAATGGGTGACTAAGCTCATTAGATATGATTATGAGATCATTTACAAGAAAGACAAAGAAAATGTGGTTGTGGATCCACTTTCCTGAAAATATGAAGATGAAGGATCCATTTTTTCTCTTTCCTTCATTGTACCAGATTGGCTCCAAGCCATTCGCCAGGGATGGCTACAAGATCCCAAAAGTTCACATTTGATCCAACAATTGCAATCCAATGCTCTAGCTTCCCCAGGGTACTCTTGGCTTCATGATGATCTTCGATACAAAGGTAGTTTGTATTTAAGTAAAAAATCAAAGATTAAATCCATGGTACTTTCTGAGCTTCATGCTACACCCACAACGGGGCACTCTGAGTTCACCAAAACCTATAAAAGGGTAAAACGTTCTTTTTTCTAGGATGGTATGAAACAGGACATTCGTAATTTTGTCACTGAATGTGATGTGTGTTAGTGCAACAAGGGAGAAACAATCAAATCTCCAAGCACACTACATCCTCTTTAGATTCCAACTACTATTTGGAGGGATATCTCTATGGATTTTATTATAGGATTACCCAAATTGGGAAATAAATCCGTTATGATAGTGGTTGTTCATCGCCCTTCCAAGTATGCTCATTTCTGCGCTCTTCAACACATGTTTACAACATCCATGGTGGATAAAATTTTCATGGATCAAGTCTTCAAGCTTCATGGCATGCCACACTCTATTGTTTATCATCGTGACCCCACTTTCAAAAGCAATTTTTGGCAAGAACTGTTCAAGCTACAAGGCACCCAATTGCATCTCAGTACAACTTATCATCCCCAGACTAATGGTCAAACAGAAGTTGTCAACAAGTGTTTGGAAAAATATTTGAGGTGTTTTGCTTTGGAAAATCAAAATCAGTGGGCTCAATGGTTACCCCTAGATGAATGGTGGTACAACACTTCATACCATACAACTACACACATGACTCCTTTTGAAGCGATATATGGACATAAGCCACCTTCAGTTCTCTCATACTTACCTGGTGTCTCGAAGGTCCAGGTGGTTGACCAAACACTTATAGTTTGAGAGGCTATTCTCTGTACCCTCAAAGAGAATTTGGTCATGGCACAGAATCGCATGAAGAAACAAGCAGATCAAGGTCACTCTGAATGTCAATTTGTAGAAGGGAATCATGTGTTTCTTTGACTGCAACTTTACAACCAAAATTCCCTCAAGGCCGAGCATTGTCAGAAGCTAGTGCCCAAATTTTATGGTCCTTATACCATTCTCAAGCATGTGGGATAGGTGGCCTATCAGTTAGCTTTGACCAGTCATTCGAAGCTACATCATGTTTTTCATGTTTCATGCTTAAAGAAGGTGATTAGAACTAAGTGCCAAATTCAAACCAGCCTTCCCAAGTTAGCCGAAGAAGGATCCATTTGGCTACAACCACAAGCAGTTTTGGACCAGCGTGAGTGTTGACTGTGTCAGAGAAAAATCAAGGAAGTGTTAGTCCAGTGGAAAGATACAACTCTAGTAGATGCCACTTGGGAACCAACTACCATTCTGCAGCGATTTCCACATCTCAAGCCTTGAGGACAAGGCTATTTTTAAGGGGGAGGACATGTTAGGGTCCTAACCCACACATAGGTAGAACAATATATTCATATGTAATAAAGGTCAATATTAATAAGGCCTTGCAATAAAATAGAATAAGTTGAATGTAAGAAGACCTAATAGAAGCTTTCACTTCTAGAAGGATCTTTCACTAGATGCTTCTTTTGATAGACATATTTAGTATAAATAGGAGTCAAGGGTATGAGAACCCTATCTTGGAGATTATTGTAATAGATCTCTGCTCGACTGGAGTTTTCCCCCTCGAAGAGGCCCGTGAACATTGCTCTCAGAATCAAAGTGCTATTTCTGTTGTTATTCTTATATCATTTCAGTGTTATTGTGGTGATTGTTCTGGTTATATTACTGTTATTCTGCCATTTCTAGCATTTTATTTCTGTTCTACTTACTTTTTATATTTGGTATATTACAACTGGCTAGATCAGATTATGTGTTGATTTTCGTGCATTGAATAGAGTGAGTGTTAAAGACCATTTTCCACTTCCTAATATGGAAATGATTTCACAAAAGGTTGCAGGGTCAGAAATGATGTCCTTACTTGAATTATTTTCTGGATATAATCAAATCAAGGTAAAAATGACTCATAGGTATAAAACCACCTTTACTACACACTAGGGAACATTTTCTTATGAACACATGCCTTTTGGCTTGTCTAATGTAGGTGCCACTTTTCAAAGAGATATGCAAATAGATTTTGATGATCTGATCGGTAGATTATTCAAGTTTATCTTGATGATTTGACTGTCTATTCAAAGAATCAGTTGGATCATTTTGGTCATCTTAGAAAAGTTCTTATGCAATGCAGAAAATTTGGAATTTATTTAAATCCTTCCAAATCTATTTTTGGTATCACAGAGGGTAAACTCCTTGGTCATATTGTTTCTGATTCGGGAATAAGCATCGACCCCAAAAGGATATTTCTGATTCTAAACCATCCTTCCCCCACCTCCAAAAAAGAAGTTCAAGCTTTCATGGGCATTATTAATTTTGTCTGTAGGTTTGTTCCTGATTTTGCTATCATGGTTAAACCAATTCATAATATTCTGAAGAAAGATCATTCTTTTTCTTGGACAAATGACGTCGAAAATAATTTCCTTAGGATTAATAAAGAAATTAGTTTCGTACCAGTTTTGTCAAAACACATTTTGAGAAATATTTTATCATATATACCAATGCCATTGAGGAAGCAATTTCCGCTATCCTTTTACAAAGTGTTTACCAAAACAATGAAAAACCTATAGCTTAAATGAGCCAGATTTTATCATATGATGAAATCAAATACTCTTATATTGAGAAACATGCTTTTTCTCTCATCAAGGCTATATAAATTTTTTGCCATTTTATTTTAGTAAAACATACGCAGGTAAAATTCCCTTTGCATGTTGTCAAGTTTCTGCTTTCACAAACTTATCTTTTAGGAAAACTTTCACATTGGCTTGCCAAAATTCAGGAGCATGATTTGATGATCATGAATTCAAATATGATCAAGGGATGAGACTTATCCCTTCACTTATCTCAACACCCTGAACCAATTGAATAACTTGATGATCAAGATAAGCCTCTTTCAACACTATTCTATATTGAAAATCAAAATCTTTTTGTGGCTAAGCATCGTTGGTAATCAAATATGGTGCATTATTTGTAGTATCAAAAGTGTCCATATGAACTAGATCCTCACCAGAGAAAGATACTCCACCTGGAAGCTTCCAAGTATATCATTTTGGGAGAATTTTTGTTTAGAAGGTCTACTGATGGTTTTTTACTTCAATGTGTAAATGATGAAGAAGCACATAAATTGTAACACGAAATTCATGGATCAATAGTTTCTATCATTCACTTCGATGACCATTTTTCTGCTAAGGCCACTGCTTTTAAAATCATAAGAAATGGTTATTATTGGCCTACGATATTTATTGATTCTTATAAATTCTCACGATCTTGTGATAAGTGCCAAAAATTAATTGGGAAAGAACGTTTTCTTCCATTCCCTTACAACCTCTCTTCTCAGATTTCCTTTTATATAAATGGGGCCTAGACTTTATTGGTCCTATCAATCCTCTGTCTTCCACAATGCATATCTTTATCTCTAAAACCATAGTTTACTTTATTAAATGGACCGAGGATGTCCCTCTTAGACACGCACAAGATGAGTAGGTGATTTCTTTCCTAGAAACTAATATCTTTTCCAGATTTGGCATTACATTAGAGATCATTACGGACAATGGCCCAGCCTTCATTTCTGCAAAA
Organism: Picea sitchensis; assembly: GCA_010110895.2. Lineage (NCBI taxonomy): Eukaryota > Viridiplantae > Streptophyta > Pinopsida > Pinales > Pinaceae > Picea > Picea sitchensis. The sequence goes on from SNQJ01S0052518.1 coordinate 87,376, forward strand.
CTGACTCAATTTCTGGTTAAGTTAGGGGTCAAACATTTCACTTCATCCATTTACCACCCTCAGGGAAATGGGAAATAAAAATCCACTAATAAGAACCTTGTTAGGATCATAAATATGATCATAGAAGACAAACCTCGCCAGTGGCACACGCTTCTCACTTGTGCTCTCTGGGAAGATCACACAACCAACAAAGAAAGCATAGGCTATACTCCCTTTTATCTCACATATGGCCAAGAGGATATTTTGCCTACTAATCTAGAGATTTCCTCCTTACGACTAATATTACATATCGAAGAATTAAATTCTTCCAATGTTCCCCAAAGGATAAATGCTCTATTAGCCTTGGAAGAACAAATAAAGTTTTCCTTGGAGAACATAAAAAGAAGGCAACAAACTGTGAAAAAGTATTTTAACAGATGAGAAAAAGTTGCGGAATTCAAGATTGATGAGAAAGTCCTACTATGGGACTCAACCCATGCTGAGAGAGGAAGACACTCTAAGTTCCAAAAGTTATGGCTAGGTCCTTTCAAAATCTCTTTTGTCCTAGGCGCAAACCCATACCTTCTAAAGGATTTGGAAGAGCGATTGTTCTCTTACAGTACTAATGGTTCCCACTCGCAACATTATGTGGAACCAACCTAATCATTAACACTTGTTTAAAATGACTGCTATATATAGTCTTTTGTTTTACCATTTTTTTTTTACTTTGGTTTGTTGAGTTTTAATTTCTGCTGTTTTGTTTTTCATAATTATTAGAAATAAAGTTTGGATAAATTTTTCCATAACAATGTCATTTTGTAAATATTGTTAATCAACAAAAAATAAGATACACACAACTGTCACGATGTCCTCCTTCCAGAAATTGCTATTTTTTTTTTCTTTCAACACTATTGTTGGATAGTTGATTTTGTCGTCTTCCTTGTTTTTACTATCCCTTTCTTCCCTCCATCCTGGGATTTAAGAGCATATCAAAATCATTCTCCTCGAAAGTTTAAAAAGAATGGTTTTTTACATATTGTTTGAATGTTATACATATAGGACCAAACACCCTCATACATACCACTTTTCATAATTTATTCCCAAAGTCTCATCTCATTATTTCCCTTAAGCCATCTTTTTCCCGTTATTGCACAACTATTATTTTCAATAGTTTTTTTTGATCATCTACTTCTACCAACCTGTGAAACTATAAATTTTGAGTTCTAAATATGTTGGGAACATATTTCCCAGTGGATTCGTCAGTGTGTTGAAACCCAAAAGTGAAACATCGAAACCCTGCATGCAAATGGGTTGCAATGCATTATTACTTATAGATATATACTAAATAGGTGGGACCTCGTATGTGAAGAACGATGAAGGATATATTTATTAATTAGGTTGGTTGTCATTGATGTCAACCCTTGAAGAAATTCCGGTAGCGAATTCTGGTAGCACAAAGGTTTGGGTAATGGACCCAAGTTTGTTTGATGTATAATGGTATGAGTTTTGATATATTTGCAAGTAAGACTATTCTAGATAGATAGTACATGTCATTCCATTTCTGGTGGTATGTGGAACGTCACATAACTCCTCACGATTTGAGAGTTATGGCCTTACGAAGTTGAAGGACCCTCATATGATTGGCTTGAAACCCCAAAAGGTCAAAGAAGTCAAAGTTCTTGCAAAGAAGAAATTACTTAAATAAAAAAGTGAAGTGAAAAAGTCAAAGAGGATTATTTAAATAATAAAGTGAAGTGACAAAGTCAAAGAGGATTATTTAAATAATAAAGTGAAGTGACAAAGTCAAAGAGGATTATTTAAATAATAAATTAAAGTGACAAAATCAAAGAGGATTATTTAAATAATAAAGTGAAGTGAAAAAGTCAAGGATGATTATTTAAATAATAAAGTAAATGGAGAACTTTCTAATTATGGAAAGTGGTTATAAGAAGGTTAACCCTAAAATGAGGAAAATGGCTTAAGTGGTCAAGTGGATATTGGATACATGGACAAGTGGAAAATTTGGCAAAATTGGACATAGGTGACTATGTGGACAAAGTGGCTTAGAAGATGCTTCTAAGGAAGCTACTTGGAGAGCATAAATAAAAGGCTAGGATCTCTCATTTTAATCAAAATTGAGAATATTGAATATCTACAGGTGACCGAGGTAACCAAAGGACATTTAAGATGAATTTCATATTGAAGGTGAAGTAAAGAAGGCCGAAATTCAAGGGAGAATAAATTCTTTTGATGATGCTTTCTAAGGTATGTTATTTATAGGTCATCTCACCATTTTTACAATAACGTTTTTTCTAGAATGATTCAGACTTTGAAATTGGGAGGCCATTTAGAAAACATATCCAAGTAGATTTGATAAGAATGTCAACTTGTGGGTTGTTTTATTTTTGGAGTTACACTCTGTGGAAAATAGGATTTGTGGATAGTCCTGAAACTAGTCTAAAACATGTGTTTCGGGTAAAAATGTCATAAATTCTTCATAATAGATCCAAATTCAGTAAGACCAAATGTGTTGGTTAGAGTATAGTCTATATTATTCTGTGTAAATTTTTTAGATCCATACAATAAATATTCCATGTGGGTAACGCTCTACAAGTTCGCTCTCTAGAATAAGCCAACATTCAACAAGGTATTCCATTTTTGCTATAACTCCTTTTCTGAGAGGTTCCAAGTAGTGACACATGGAGGAATTTCATAAAACACACTGACGAACATTGTGTACTATTTTCAGATCTCCATTAATTACAGGTACATAGTTATGATTATTTCAAGTTAGGGTTGTTGACTAATCCAAAACTAGTCATGTGAGACTAAAGTAAAGTTTGA
>SNQJ01S0052518.1:90248-101697 GCA_010110895.2 Picea sitchensis
ATTCACTTGTTTATGGTACATGTTGATTACATGTTGAGGTACAGGTTGATGCATGGTTGATACATGGTTTAGGTTATTGGTACAGGTTGTTTGGTGCAGGTTTGTTGGTACAAGTTTACAAAAGTATATCTCATAGTGATAGTGTGACAGTGGTTCCATCATTCTACTTATACGTCAGGGCTGTTGGACGGGGAAATGACAGGTGGTTGTAGCCACCTTCCAGTTGTAGCTAGAGAACATAGGGGGGTTGTAGCCTCTTTCTGGTTGTAGCCAAAGAATTGGGGAGTTGGAGCTTCCCTCAGGTTGTATCTTGAGAAACTAGGGGGTTGGAGCCTCTTTCAAGTTGCACCTAGAAAATAAAGGAAGTTGGTTCTTCCAATGAATGTAATTCTTCAAGACATATAAGAAAAATCATTCTGTGGTTTTCTTCTACTTTGGGTTTCAACGCAAAAACATTGGTGTAATGTGTATGTGTATGATTGTTCATTTTTTCATTGTTTATTTACCTTGAAAATATTGGATGATAATGATACATTGATATAACACTTGCATTATATGGTTAAAAAGGATTATATTTCTCTATTACTGATTTAACCCACCCCCCCCACCCCCCCTCCCCTCAATAATCCAACAATTGGTATCAGAGAAGGTCCCTTCATAAATCAATTTAACCACTGAAAGGTAGATCATGGAGAGAAACACCATGTCTAAAAATGGAATATCATAGTTTGATGGATAAAAGTATTCCTTTTGGAGGATAAGGATGAAGACATATATACATGCACAGGGATTTGAAATTTGGCAATCAATTGTAGATGGATACACAACACCAGTAGTTCTGCAAAAAAATGGCGAAGATATGAAACTTGGTCAGAATAATTCCAAAGCCACAAATGCACTTCTGAATGGTCTTGGAGAATCGATATTCACCAAAGTTTCACATTGTAAATCTGCTAATGAGATTGGGACAAACTTCGAAATATTTATGAAGGAGATTCAAAAGTCAAAGCAACAAATCTTCAAACTTACAGAGGTTAGTTTGAACAACTAAGGATGAAGGGAGATGAGAACATTGTAGCTTAATTTTTATGAGTCGATGAAATAGTAAATGCAATCTTGGGATTGGGAGAATATGTTAAGAACCAAACATCAATATAGCATAGAAAAACCTCAGTAAAAGTACTCAACGCCTTGAAAAAGAGATAATTTCAGATAATAAGCCTCTTCGAGGGGGCAACCTCCTTTTACCCCACTTAAATGTTCAATTCCAAGATGATTCAAATGAAAATGTCTCATGGTATATATAGGAGACTAGGAGGTATAATTACAACTAATGGCCTAAAGCCGACATAAATAAAATAACATTACTAATCTAAATATGCCTAATTAAGGGTTAATGAGCAAGCCGACATAAATAAAATAGCATTACTAATCTAATATGCCCCAATTAAGAGTTAATGAGCCAATATTGGGGCCCAACATCCTTCCCTCCTTAGGACAAGTGTTGTCCATGAGTAACTCTGGATGCTTACGTATAAAGACTCATCTTCCAAGTGGAATCTTAGGCCAGTGGTTTCCTCCATTTTAATGAGATACTCGAAATGGATCTAGTCCTCGGTTAATTCTTGTGTCATTGATGGCCAGGGCTCCAATATGATTTTTTCCTTCCTGCATTCAGTTGGCAATATAGTTTGGTAGGATCTTGTGGTATAACCTTTTTAAGCATGAAACGTGACTTTAGGTCTTCTAGTGGTGCTCAATTTGTATGCATAGTACCCAATCTTTTGACTATGAGGGCCATAATTGCTTTGGTGATAATTTATTATCCTTCTTGGCTTTGCTTGAGGGACATCTTGCTTGTATGGTTGTAGTCTTGAAATCAATCCCTACTTCAGAAACTTCTTTCACTCGATGTTGGTCACCTTTGTTGTTTCATGCGATTTTTATTGCCATGGTGGTTGTCCTTTAAGATTTAGAAGAAATTGTTGTTGATTTACTTGATGTGATCTCCAACTGCTTGAACCTTAGATTTTCTTTTAGAAAATAAGTGAAGGAAGGAGAATTAGTATCCATAATGTGCCATATATGGTGTCATTTTGTTTCATTATGAAAGGAATTGTTATACCACCGATGCATAGGGGTAACCATTTGAACCATTGTGTTTGTTTATTAGAGACAAAGCAAGGAAGGTATCCTTCCAGACATTTTGTTCACTATCTTGGTTTGTCCATGATTTGAGGATGATAGGATGAGCTATGAGCCAATTGAGCATCAAACAAGAAAATAATTCTGTCCAAAAATGTCGATTGAAGATGGGATACTGTCTTACAATAATCTTTGGGCTGCCATGTAGCTTTTGAGCTGTCTCCATGAATGCGATTGGTAACTATACTAGCTTTGAAGGGATGAGAGAGTGCAGAGTGTGAGTACTTGGTGGGTTTATCAACAATCACCATGATGACACTCTTTCCTTCGGACTTTGATAACCCTATGATGAAATCCATGGAAACCTCCTCCCAACAACGACTTGGGATGGATAATGGTTGTGACACAGGGGTCTTAATTGTTTCCACCTTATTTTTGTTTGCCAAACCAAACGATACGCCACAAACCTTTGAACATCGGTTTAAGGCCATCCCAAAAATCTTTCTTCACTCTATGGTAGGTTTTCAAGAATCCCGAGTGACCTCCTACTAGAGAGGTGTGCAATTCCAATAGTACCTTTTTAGGTTTAGGTTAGAGTTCTTACATAAATATAAGTGATCTTTGTACCATAGTGAATCATTTTTCCATGTAAATGTATCTGATGCACTAGAATCCTGCTGCAACCTTTCAATGAGAGTCCACACTTTTTTTTCGTCATTTTTCCAGAATTTCATCCCTTGCTTCTATTATCCAATGCGGGTTGGATGATCGAGATAACAGAGAAAGGCCTCAACATATTCATCACTTTCTTGAGAGTGCATCATACACAACCACAACTTCCCCTTTTATAGGCGATTTCAAATCATAACCCAATATCTTGGTTACCCATTTTTTGTTGTTCTTAAGAAGATAGAAGTTTCCAAAATTTTTTAAGACTATCATGATCTGTTTAACCTTGAAGTGCCTACCTACCCTGTGGGTAAGGATGCCATTCTTCAATGCATGTATTATTACTATATTTCTTTCTCATAAATGGGTTTTGTGTAAGTCCTTTCCCTTGAGTGATAAACTTTCAAAAGCCGGGGGCCTTCCTTCTTGCATTAGGACAGCATAAATTCCATTTCGAGGCATCGCATTCCATAATAAATATTTTTGTGAAATGCGGAGTGGTCAGATAGGAGCTTTACACATCACCTCTTTAAGTTGTTCAAAACTTTAGTTGCCTCTGGAGTCCGTAATGCATCCTTCTTAGTTAGTGTTGTTAAAGGTGTTTCTATTCTTCCATGGTTCCGAACAAACTTGCGGTATTAACCTATCAAACCCAAAAACCTCTAAGATTCTTTAATGTTTTGGGGAATCAGCCAGTCCATCATGGAATTAATGCATTGGGTCTGCCTTGACACCTTCATGAAATACAATATATTTGAAATACTCTACCTCCTTTACTCAAAACATTTGGATGGTTTGGCATATAGTTGTTGCTCCTTTAGTGGTTGTAGCACCTTGTCCACATATTGATGAGATGATCCTCCAAGACTTGCTATGGATTGGTATATCATCAAAAAATTCTAGCACAAATTTTTGAAGGAAGGGCTTGAAAATGGAATTCATCAACCCTTGGAATGTGGAGTGCATTTGTAGGCCAAAGGCATGATCAAAATTCATAATGGCCTTCATGAGTTTGAATCTTGTTTTTGGGATATCTTCTTCACTTCATTAGATCACGATGATACCACGAGCGAATCCAACTTTACGAAATAGATTGCTCCATGTAGTTCATCCAACAATTCATCAATGGCCGGAAGTGGGAAACTTATCTTTAATGAAGTGATCTTGTTGAGCTCTCATAATCTGGACACATAAGCCATGAGCTATCTTTCTTGAATACCATTACCACTAGTCGCAGTGAGAACTTTTTAGCTAGGTCTAATAATTATGACCTCTAACATTTCTTCAACATGGCTCAATTTCACTCTTAAGTAAGAATTTTGTATGGCCTGATGTTAGGAGGTAACACTCACAGAATTAAGTAATTTCATGATCCTTGGTTCAGTGGGTGGAAGACCTTTGGGAATATCTGAAATACTTTGGAATGCTTATCAATGATCCTTTGGAGATCTTGAGGAATAGATGGCTTAGATGTTTAAACATATAGTGAGCATAGTTGTGCAATAATGCCTTGATGCCCCTTTTTCAATAATTTTGTCATGCCATTAGAGCTTATCCTGGCTTACGGACTTCCTGATACCACTCCATTCTTTCCTTCCAAACAGAAAATTTCTTGAAAGTTCTTGAAAATTAAAAGCCACTTGTTCTAATGATTGTAACCATTTGATTCCTAGTACCACATCTACACCACCAATGAATTTATAGAAATCATTGGACTATTCATTACATATTTCCCCATAGTAAGATTGATCTTATTGCATTTTCTGAGCAATTGATAGTTCCTCCATCTGCAATCATTACTTGAAACTGCAGTGTTTGGATATACCTACAAACAATTGAGATCTTTGGCTAATTCTGATGAATGAAATTATGAGTCTTGCGGAATCAATTGGAATGGCCCATTTTCTTTTGATATCCTTCAAATAGAGGTTTGAAGTGCTAATTCGACCAATGCATTACTGCGATATCATTGAGTCAACTCTTGAGACGAAATTGCTTCGTTTTTCATCTTGAGATGGTTCTGTTCTTCTTCTTCTTCCTCTTCACAATCTATGTAGAAATAATTTCTTCTCCACACACTTGCCCTTACTATACTTGCTGTCACAATTAAAGCATAAACCTTTGCTTTCTTTCCTCAATTGTTGAGGTGTCAACCTTGTAGGTTGAGGTGTTTTAGGAGAAGGAGCATTGTTCTCTCTATAGATGTTAGGATAGGTCCTTCTAGTATGTATATATTTTACTTTCAACATTTCACCACCTTAAATGCATTCTCCAGTTTGGGTTCCCAAAGAAGCGAACCTCATGTTGAATGTTATCCTTTAGAGTTCCTAGATACATCAATCAAGTGCTCATCACGAATATGAAGTTTACCTTTATATTCAATCTTTGGAAGTTCTCCAATGTGCTTTCGATAGAACCCTTTGCTTGAGATTTATCAATTGGCTAAGAGAGTGTGCTCCTTGTATCCTCATAGTGTGCTATCATTTCTTCCATGAAAATTGTCCAAGTGACGGTGATTCTTGAGAACAAGACATCGATACCAAACAAATTGATTAGGTTCTAAATATAAAGAAACAATTCATACCTTTTGTGTATGTGGCACATTATGGAGATCAAAGAATTGCTCCATCACAGAGGCCAATATCCATGTGATTGGGTCCTTTTCCATCAAACTTCCTCATATCAATCTTAGGAACGTGGTTGGTCTTCAAAACCAAAGTTGGAGTTTCTCCATTCTTGGTCACCTTCCTTGTATCCTCATCCTTGAATTTCATGGGATGCATTTTCACTTTTGGGTGTCTTCTACTTGTTATGAAATGTTTCATTACTTCCATGATCTTAGCTTCCATTGAATCATCTTGGTATCAACTTAGCTTCCATTGAATCCATCATCTCTTGTAGTTCATCTTTGGTTCTTGTCTTATTTTGTAAATCATTTATGTCCCTATGCATTTCTTCACCTTCATCAAAGAGTCCAATTAGGATTTTAAGGCTTATTTGGTGTAGAAAGGTCCTTTTAGGTGGCATGTTGGCCAAATATCACTTTAGTCTTGATTTTGGGTGGTTCTGCTAGACAATATTTATTGTTCTATCTCCCAAGTTTGACCCATGCAGGTATAAAACTCTTAGGTAGTTCTCAAATATTTCTTCTACACTGATACCACGAGGTCTGATCAAAATTGGATGTGCCAAATTAGATTTGGTAAACTACCTCACAACATGGATTTTGAACTTTCAGGGGATATCTAACTTGTATAGAATGCCCCCACACAAAATAATTGATATCAAATTCTGAGCTTGCACCCAAAATACTACAGTTATCCACGATCCAATGAAACTAGTCCCCTCAATTTGGATACTCTATCAATAAGTTATAGTTGTTTTACTTGGAACACTTCTTGAGACTAGTCAATAGGACTAGTGGATACCTATCTTACACAAGGTGTATATACAAATTTATGATGACCTAGAGGCTGACATTTTTACCACGGGTTCCTTACTAATTTCTGTAAATTTCCTCTAGAGTTTAGGGTCTGAAATGTTACAGAAAATGTTTTATAACAAAAATTCCACAATGACTCGTACTAGGGCTGATTCTCGAACCCTATCTTGTATAGGCTGTATCTCGAAAGTATAATCCCTCAGGCTGAATTTTGAGCTCAAGTACCTTGATCAAGTATACTAAATACCATCCAAAGGTTCCTTCTGAAACATTGTAGAAAAAAGTTAGCAAAAATTCCATGGTGTCTCCAGATGTAGCAGCGAAACCCAAGACCTTGAGCTGCAGTGCCATATGTTAGAACCAAACATCAATGCTAGCATGAAAACACTCGGTAAAAGTACTCAACATAGCAGAAAAAGAGATAATTTCAGATAATAAGCCTCTTAGAAACCTCCTTTTACCCCACTTAAATGTTCAATTCAAGATGATTCAAAATGAAAATGTCTCCTTGAGTATATGGGAGACTAGGAGGAGGTATAATTACAACTAATGGTATAAAGGCAGACATAAATAAATAACATTACTAATATAATATGCCTAATTAAGGGTTAATGAGCAAAATAACATAAATAAAAATAACATTACTAATCTAATATGCCCCAATTAAAGAGTAATAAGCCAATATTGTGGGGCTTATGAGAATAAATCAAAGAATCTATAATGGTGACAAAAGGTACTAATATCTCTTCCCTATGAAATTTGACCCTAAAAGATATCATCACTAGAAGAAGAAGATCTAAACTCAATAAGCATGGAAAAACTACATGGAATCTTCCACACGACATATGAAATGAGCTGAATAGGAAAAACCAGTAGGATATAAAAAGCAGCCAACTACAAAGCATCCAAGCGGTCAAAGAAAAGGGAAAGAAAAATAAAAGAACATAGAAGCTAACAATTACATCTAGGAAGATGATGAAGAAGCAACCAACTTTGTCAGAAAATTGAACAAGGGAGCTAGCAGCGAGGTATAGAGGTAAGATTCCTTTGATTTTCTTTAATTGTGATGGTATTGGTCATTTTTTCTAACAAATGTCTCATAAGAAAAGAGAAATGATGAGGTTACTCCAAATAGAAAACAAACATATAAAGGAAAAAGAACCACAAAGAAATTTTTCAGAAAATCTTATGCAAAATGTCCTCATAAGAAAAAGAGAAATGATGAAGGTTACTCAAATAGAAAACAAACATATAAAGGAAAAAGAACCACAAAGAAATTTTTCAAGAAAATCTTATGCACCAAAGAAGAAATCTCATCATCAGATGAAGATGAAGTCAGTGATGGTGAGACAAAACGCGTTCTATTCATGGAAGTAGAATACTTTGATAAATAAGACTCCAAAGAAGAATATGAAGAGGATGAAGAAGAATATGAAGAGGCAAAAGTTTACTACCGAGAAGAATTGTTGTGTGCCATAGACGTTATTAGAAGAGAAAAGAAGAGAAACAAGAAACTACAAGCGGAACTAGATAAGAAAGAAGACACCCAGGAACTAGAACAAATGATCACAAATTTGAAGGTTCAAATTGAATAAGATAAAAGAATTGAATAAGAACTCAAAGAACAACTAGAAGGAAGAGACAATATCATTGGAAATTTGGAAGCATAAATTGTCACATTAAGAAACGATCTTCAAAAGAAAAATATGCAGAATGACTCAAAAGTTTTCAATGATATTATCAGTAGTCAAAAACCTCATCATGAAAAGTCTCGACTTGGATACAATCAGATAGAAAAGGGATCAATATCCAAAACAAATGAAGAAGAAACATATCCAAAAAGCTATGCAGAAACAATCAAAGGGAATAGGAAGGTATACAAAGTAAATTACAGGGACACTCCTCCACTGAGAAGATTCAGATTTCAGAATAAATGACTGACATAAACAAATATGCCTCGGGAAGAAGAAGGATTCATAAGAGTACCTCCTTTCAGAAGATCTTCAACTCCCAGGTATAAAACTATCTTTTTTGGTTTATGTTATGCATGTAATAATTTTGGACATTAAGCTGTGAATTGCAAAGCTAACAACATGAACATAAACAATTTTGAAAGTCATATACAAAAGGGTTATCCAAGAAGGCCTAGTGAAACACAGTGAATAAGTTACAACATGTTTGAATCTTTGAGAACTGAAGTGGAATGCTACAAATGTAACAACTTTGGACACATGGGCAAAAATTACAGAATGATAGTCCCTCCTAGAGAACCACAACATAACAACAACAGTCACAGACAAGAACCTTAGAAAAGGACATGGATAAGAAAGAAGAATCAATATAGCAATGAAGAATGCACACTTGCTCTACAAGCTAAGTAGAAGAAATGTGGTTGGTATGTTGAAAATGGTTGTTCAAAATACATGATAGGTGATAGACATAGGTTTATTACATTAAAAAAGGAAAGAGATGGATCAGTCTCCTTCGGAAATGATGATTCAACTAAAATCATTGGAAAAGACACAGTCATAATTGGGAACAAGAATGCCAAGGCATAAAATGTTCTACTAGTAGAAAATATGAAACATAATCTTCTAAGTGTGATTCAAATGTGTGACCAAGTTCATAAAGTTACTTTTGATTCACAGAAGTTTGAGATAAGAAAATAAGGTTCAGGAAAATTGATTGCAACAACTGTGAGAACTTCAAGCAACATATATGTATTAAGTGAAATTGGAAATTAAAAGTGTTGCCTAGGAAATGAAGATGAAAGTTGGCTATGGCACAAAATAACGGGTCACATACATTTTGATAACCTTGTCAAAGTCAAAAAAAGGGAAATAGTTAGAGAAATGCCCCAGATCACGAAACCAATCAATACTTTATGCAAGCATTGTCAACAAGGAAAGAAAACAAAGGCCATGTTTAAATTAAAAGAATATTCAACGACAACACCACTAGAAATTATGCATAATGATCTAGTTGGACCAACTACAACAAAGGATTTAAAAGGTGATAAATACTTATGTTATTAGTTGATGATTATAAAAGAATGATTGTAGTTTTCTTTCTCAGGAATAAGTCATAAGCTTTTGAAAACTTCAAGGTCTACAAGGAAATAGTTGACAATGAAATGAATTCAAAAATCAAATGCTTGAGATCTGATAATGGAGGAGAGTTCACTTCAAAGGAATTTATGGACTATTTGTTGGGCCCGCGATATGATCATCTTCATGATGTTATTATACACTTTTTTCCATATGTACATATGCGTTTTTTAATCTTTCAAAGGAGCTTTTTGAAGAATTTTATGGTAAAATGATACAATCGACATGAGGTATGTATAATTCATGTTTTGTGATTCAATCAAGTTTAATTTATCATATTTTATGGTTTCCAAGAGTTAATTCATGTTTTTTTGTTGTTACAGGAAAAAATTCACCAAGTTTCTTGGTCCGACACTTGTTCCGGCACTTGATCCAGCACTTGTTTTGGTACTTGATCCGACACTCGTTCTAGCACCCAGTATTGCACAAAAACACAAGGCAAGTTGGCGGTTATGGTATTGGCGACCAGTGGTGGAAACATCGAGCACATGGGTTTTTTTTTTCATCACCCCCTCCAGCTACTAATATCAAGACAACTCAATTTCAGTTGTCCAAAGAGGGCGCTTATTGGGTTCCTTCGTTTTGCTAGTTATTGATGCATTTAATGTAATTTGCCGAATTTAGAGGTGGTTCAACCCTCTTGTGGTCAAACACCTGGGTTGTAAGCATATAAATACCAATAGGATGCTCATTAGATTGTTAACCAAGTAGGATAAGCATCAGAATTGCCAGAAAAATGATTTTTCTCTGTTTCTAGTTTTACATTGCCAGAATAGTGCCAAAATTGTGTTTTTGGATTTTTATGGTGAATTTGGCCTGCTGAGGTCATGGTGTTTTTTTAGAGAGTGACCACGACTTATTGGGGGGACCACCAACAGTCTGGTAACTGTCTTCATGTTTATTTTTCATTTCCTAATTTAAATTTCTCTCTTTTTATTTTCTGTACATGTATATTTTTATTTTGTTAATTAGTTTGTTGTAGCTTACTGTTTTACTTCTTTTTGCAGGTTAGATGATGATATGTGTTAGTATGTGTTGACTTCGTAGATTAGAAAAGGCTTGCAAGTCTCTCTCTCACTATACTAACCCTATGTGAAATGTAGAAGTTAAATTGTGCTTTCTTTTATATTTTTACAGTGAAGTTTAGAACAGATTTTTAATTAGAACAACGCATAGTTTTAATCTAAGTTTCTTCTGACAAAGATTGATGGATTGATAGATTTTCTTCCAACTTGCTTACTTCAGCTTTAGATAGATTTCACTTTCTTAGTTATTGGTTAAATGTAATTGTCAATTCACTTTTTAATATCATGTTTTTAATTTCTGTTTTCAGTCATTTTCTTTATAATAGCTTGGATGATTAAACTAGACATAGTATAGTTTCCTTTCACGCAATTTCCTTTCATATATTAAGATGCAATTGAATTTATTAGTTAGATAATGATGATCTCATCATGATGTTGATGGTTTATACATGAATATGTAGGGTATTTAACATTACTTTTATCATGGCTAAGTTTTCATTGGACTATTTACTTCACACCTTTCATTTTGCCATTGAAATTAGTATTGAACTTATACCATTAGAACTGTCCTTTGTGGTTAAGTGTCATCGAGATATCATCCATCACCACTGAAGGAATTCACACAACCACCAGCATTACATTTGAGTGTTTCATAGGTTAAAGATAGTTTATTGCTTTCGTGGATTAGAAGAGATAGTTTCTTGTTCTCATAAGTTTAGTTGTTAGTCTTTCTTGGTTTCAATAGAATATATTTCCTTTCATGCATTGCATTGAGCATTTAAATTTCATTTCATGCAAGAGAAATAGTTTTGCACTAGGCATTTAGTTCACTTGCCTCTTAGGCTAGGTAGTTGTTCAATGAGAAGTCTTTTCTTACTTGTCTTTTGCTTTATGTTTTTGCTTGCTTGTCTATTTGCTTTAATAGGTTAGTTAGGTGTTTTTGCTTGCTTGTCTATTGCTTTAATAGGTTAGATAGGTGCTTTTGCTTACTTTCTTATTTAATTTATTTCATAGGGTAGTTGCTCATTGAATGTAGGTTGGAAAGTTGATGGTAGTTTTAT
>SNQJ01S0052518.1:101707-119608 GCA_010110895.2 Picea sitchensis
TTGAGTGTTTCATAGGTTAAAGATAGTTTCTTGGTTTCGTAGATTAGAAGAGATAGTTTCTTGTTTTCATAAGTTTAGTCGTTAGTCTTTCTTGGTTTCAATAGAATAGATTTCCTTTCATGAATTTCATTGAGCATTTAAATTTCCTTTCACGCAAGAGAAATAGTTTTGCATTAGGCATTTAGTTCACTTGCCTCTTAGGCTAGGTAGTTGTTCAATGAGAAGTCTTTGCTTACTTGTCTTTTGCTTTATGCTTTTGCTTACTTGTCTATTTTCTTTAATAGGTTAGTTAGGTGTTTTTGCTTGCTTGTCTATTTTATTTAATAGATTAGATAGGTGATTTTGCTTACTTGCTTATTTAATTGTTTTCATAGGGTAGTTGCTCATTGAATGTAGGTTGGCAAGTTAAAGGTAGTTTTCTTTTGTCATTTGCTTAGTATGCTTAGTAGTTTAACTTTGCTTACTGTCATGAACTAGCTTGCTTTACATAGAGTTTTCATTCTCTTTATTAGGAACTATCCATCAGTACTTGGCCCAAAAGTACTTAGGTTACCTACTTTCAATTTTCTTAGTAGGGTTTTTTCATTAGATAGGTTTTCTTGAGTAGATTAGCCCTAGATAGCTGATTTCCTTAGTTAATCTACACTCCTACCAACCTTTTTACCTTTGACATATATTTTGCTACAACTCTAAGTTTACTTACCCCGGGTTGACAATTTAATTGAGGGTAGTTTAGTGTCTTTTTTAGTACATATAAAACACCTAACACTATTGCAGCGTGCATGGAATAAAAAGGCAATTCGCCATTGCTAGGACACCTCAACAGAATGGATTTTTTGAAAGAAAGAAAATGACAGTACATGAAATGGCTCGAACAATGGTAATGGATTCCAAATTGACTGATATATTTTGGACACAGGCAGTGCATAAATCGGTTCAAATTTAAAACATAGTAATGCTAAAAAACAACACTAACAAAACTCCTTACGAGCTATGGAAAGGAAGACCAACAAATGTGAAGCACTTCAGAGGTTTTGGAAGAAAATGCTACATCAAAAGAGAATATGGAAGAATGGGAAAGTTTGACTCTCATGTGGACAAATGAGTACTTGTTGGTTACTCAAGTACAAGGAAATCATACAAGTGTTACAACCTGATATTGAAAAAAGTTGTGGAAAGCATCAACGTAACAATTGACGAAATAGGTAGACAAGAATTAAAGGAAGAAGAAAATGAACCAATGGAACAACTTTACGAAGAAGAATAAGAAGATGAAAAATAAGTAGAAGGGGAATACGAAGAGGATCCAATAGAATCATAAGAGCAAGTTCATCAAGTGCCTTGAAATAAACCTAGTAGAAGATTACACAAGAATCAACCTTAAGATTAGATTATCAGAAACAAAGATGAAGGAGTTGAGACAAGAAGAAGAATCTGTTCTCCAGAACAAACACACCTAGAACTCTCATCTACGATTGAACCAACCTATTTTGAAGAGGCCAACAAGGATGAATTTTGGAATAAGGCCATGGATGAAGAATTGGATCAAATATAGAAAAGTGACACTTGGGAATTGGTTCCAAGACCAAAGGATAAGAATGTGATCGACACAAAGTGGGTATACCTGAATAAATTGAATGAAGATGGATAGGTTACAAGGAACAAAGCTAGATTGGTATGTAAAGGATATGCACTGGTTGAAGGAATTGAATTTGAAGAGACATTTGCCCCAGTTGCCAGAATGGACGCAATCCGATTGCTTTTATCTTATGCATGCTCCAAAAATATTAAAGTGTATCAAATGGATGTAAAATCAAGTTTTCTGAATGAGGAACTTGAAGAAGAAGTCTACATTGAACAACCATAAGGATTTTAGTTTTCAGAGAACGCAGATTATTTGTGTAAATTAAAGAAGGCCTTGTATGGTCTAAAACAGACTCCTAGAGCATGGTACTCTAGACTGTATAAATATCTGTAGCAGGAAGGGTTCAAAAAAGGAAGGGCGGACAACAACCTCTACATCAAGGTAACTCAATATATTATTTTATTGATTGAAGGTTATGTTGATAATATTATTTTTGGAAGTACTGATGACAGGTTAAGCCATAAATTTGCAAAGGACATGCATAATGAATTTGAAATGTCATTACTTGGAGAACTCTTCTTCTTTCTGGGTCTTCCGATACGTCAAATAAACCAAGGAATTTTTATTTCTCAAACCAAGTATATCAGAGAAATGCTAAAGAGGTTCGGAATGGAAGATTGCAAACCAGTTATCACTCCCATGCAAACCAATTGCAAGTTGAGCAAAGATGATGATTCAAAGTCTACAGATCAAAGGCAATACAGGTCAATTATTGGTATCCTACTATATGTGACAACATCTAGAAAAGGTGTAATGTAGGCAGTTGGACATGTTGCACGACTTCAAGCAACACCAAAGGAATCACATGTATTAGTAGTGAAGAGGATTTTTAGATATCTCAAAGGAACAAAAGATTTTTTATTATGGTATACAAAAGGAAAGGATCTACCACTTATTGCCTATACAAATGTAGATTGGGTAGGTTGCATTGATGACCGACAAAGTACCAGTGGAGCAACATTCTACTTGGGTGAGTGTTTAGCATCATGGCTAAGAAAGAAAGAAACATCAATATATTTATCTATAGCCTAGGTAGAGTATATTGCATAAATAACATGTTGTACACGAGTTCTATGGATGAAACAAACTCTGACAGATATAGAAGTTGAGTATGATAAGCCCATTCCAATCTATTGTGATAATAGAAGTACCATCATTATCTCAAAGAACCCGGTGATGCACTCCAAGATGAAGCACATTCCAATCAAGTATCACTTTCTATGGGAACAAGTTGCCGAAAAGAACATCAGAGTTGAATATGTGCACACAAAAGAACAAGTGGTAGACATATTTACAAAACCTCTTCCATAGGAAGCCTTTGAGTATCTTCACCAGAGACTTAGAGTTATTTCTACTCCAAAATGAATGATTTTGAATGTTTATCTTATATGTCTTAGATGTACACGAGGAAGTACCATAAAGAGGATAGTTCAAGTTGGGAGATCAGACGAGTCAGTTAGGGGAAGAAACCTCGAATGGAGAGATACCTTTGCCATTGATGACAAATGGGGAGAGCTTTATCAGATCTAGAGGATAGATGCATGGTTCTAGGGGGAGCATTGGTCACAAATATGCAGGCATGGTTCCAGGGGGATCATGAGTGATATGATTTCAGTATTGCATCAGAGTGTTGCCATAAATGCCAAGGGGGGATATTGTTGATTAATTTGGTTGGTTTCCATTGATGTCAACCCTTGAAGAAATTCCGGTAGCACAAAGGTTTGGGTAATGGACCCATGCTTGTTTGATGTATAATGGAATGTGTTTTGATATATTTACAAGTAAGACTATTCTAGATGGATAGTACATGTCATGCCATTTCCGGTGGTATGCCGAACATCACATAAATCCTCATGGGTTGCGAGTTATGGCCTTACGAAGTTGAAGGACCCTCATATGATTGGCTTGAAACCCCAAAAGGTCAAAGAAGTCAAAGTGCTTGCAAAGAAGAAATTATTTAAATAATAAAGTGAAGTGACAATGTTAAAGATGATTATTTAAATAATAAAGTGAAGTGACAAAGTCGAAGAGGATTATTTAAATAATAAAGTGAAGTGACAAAGTCAAAGAGGATTATTTAAATAATAAAGTAAAGTGACAAAATCAAAGAGGATTATTTAAATAATAAAGTGAAGTGACAAAGTCAAGAAGGATTATTTAAATAATAAAGTAAATGGAGAACTTTATAATTATGGAAAGTGGTTATAATAAGGTTAACCCTAAAATTAGTAAAATGGGTTAAGTGGTCAAGTGGCTATTGGATACATGTCCAAGTGGAAAATTGGGCAAAATTGGACATAGGTGATTATGTGGACAAAGTGGCCTAGAATATACTTCTAAGGAAGCTACTTGGAGAGTATAAATAAGAGGCAATGCTCTCTCATTTTAATCACACTTGAGAATATTGAATATCTACAGGTGAATGACCTAACCAAAGGATATATAAGAGGAATTTTAGAGGGAAGGTGAAGTAAATAAGGTAGAAATTCAAGGGAGGATAAATTCTTTTGATGATGCTTTCTAAGGTATGTTATTTACAAGTCATCTCACCATTTTCACAATACATTTGTTTCTAGAATGATTCAGACTGTGAAATTGAGAGGCCATTGAGAAAACATATCGAAGTAGTTGTGGTATGAATTTCATCTTGTGGGTCATTTTATTTTTGGATTTACACTACGTGGAAAATAGGGTCTGTGGCTAGTCCTGAAACTTGTCTAAAACATGTGTTTCGGGTAAAAACGTCATAACTTCTTCATAACAGATCCAAATTCAGTAAGACCAAATGTGTTGGTTATAATATAGTCTATAGTATGTTTTGTAAACTTTTCATATCCATACAACAAACATTTCCTTTGGGGAATTCTCTACAAGTTCGCTCTCTAGAATAAGCCATAATTCAACAAGGTATGCCATTTTTGCTATAACTCCTTTTCTGAGAGGTTCCAAGTAGTGACACCTAGAGGAATTGCACAAGACACACTGAAGAAAAATGTGTACTATTTTCATATCTTTATTCATTACAGGTACATAGTTATGATTATTTCAAGCTAGGGTTGTTGACTAATCCAAAACTAGTCATGTGGGACTAAAGTAAAGTTTGATGAAAATGCTAGTCTCTTGTTGTTAAAGTTAATGAAGGTTTGTAGGTTGAGGTACATGTTGGTGCATGGTTGATGCACTTTTTTATGGTACAATTTGATTACAGGTTGTTTGGTACAGGTTGGTGCAGGGTTGATGCACTTGTTTATGGTATAGGTTGATTATAGGTTGAGGTACAGGTTGATGCATGGTTAATACATGGTTCAGGTTATTAGTATAGGTTATTTGGTGCAGGTTTATTGGTACATGTTTACATCAATATATCTCACAGTGATAGTGTGACAATGGTTCCATCATTCTACTTATCCTCCAGGGTGGTTGGACGGGGCAAGGATAGGTGGTTGTAGCCACCTTTCGGTTGTAGCCAGAGAACATAGCGGGTTGTAGCCTCCTTCTAGTTGTAGCCAGAGAATTTGGGAGTTGGAGCTTCCCTTAGGTTGTAGCCTAAGAAACTAGGGGGTTGGAGCCTCCTTCCAGTTGCAGTTGGAAAACAAAGTAAGTTGGTGCTTCCAATGAATGTAATTCTTCAAGACATATAAGAAAAATCATTCCGTGGTTTTCTCCTACTTTGGGTTTCCACGTAAAAACACTAGTGTATTGTGTATGTGTATGATTGTTCATTTGTTCATTGTTTATTTACTTTGAAAATATTGGATGATAATGTTACATTGATATAACACTTGCATTATATGGTTAAAGAGGATTAGATTTCTCTATTACTGATTCACCCCCCCTCTCAGTTTTCCAACAAGATACCTCGTATTTTTATGTGCTCATGTCTATTTTGTAGAAATGACTCTACAATTTTAAAAATTTGAAACTGTTTTCGAAGAGAAATGGGAAAATGATAGATTTATTGGTGATTTAATTTAAAGAGGAAAGGGAAAATGTGTTCTTTTAATGAACATCTTGGCTTATTCTGCTGCACATATATTTTGAATGGTTTATTTAAACTCCAAGTATGGGAGGTATATGGTTATGGCCTATTGCACTTATGATTTCTTGTTAGTGTCATACACTATTGTTAAAGTTTATAAGGGTGCCAATGCTTCCCTAGCAAAGAATGTGGAACATACAATATACTTTGTGCTAAGTGTTAAGCACACACATTAAACTTGAAAAATTTATGGAAGTTGGCATATCTGACTTTGTATTGAATTATTGTTTGGAAACTATGGTGGATTAAGCACTGGAGGTGTTGGTGGGCTCGTATTGGGCTATGGTTGATGGAATTAATGTAATATACAATGTGCAATTACTTCATGTCACTCTAACCCTACCTTTAGGTCTCCACCCTCACTTGGTTCACATTTGGTTGATTGTTCTAGCTGGTGTTGCCTCTACTTTGCTCGAACTTGGAAAAAATTGTTGTGCTTATTGTTGGATTATTGAGAGGGGGGGTGAATAAGTAATAACGTAATTATAATCCATTTTCTTCAAATTTTATATAAATGTAGAATTATTATCCAATAATTAGCAATAATAAATAAAAAATCACACATATACATACATATCCAATAATTAGCAATAATAAATAAAAATCACACATATACATAATACACCAAAGAGCCTTAATGGAAACTCCAAATCTGAGAAACCAGAATAGATTTTTCTTATATGTATTGAGGAAGAATTACATTCATTGAAGCACCAACTTCCTCTTTGTTTTCTAGCTGCAACTGGAAGGAGACTCTAACCCCCTAGTTTCTCAATACAACCGAGGGAAGTGCTAACTCCCTAATTCTTTTCCTCTGCTACAACCAAGGAGGGATACAAACCCCTATGTTCCTAATTACAACCACCGGCCCTGTCTCGCCCAACCACCCCTCAAGTAGAAGTAGAATGGATGGGAAGTCCAATCACACTATCACTGGAGATATACCCATTGTAAACCTGTATAAATAATCTGAACCATGCATCAAACAAACATCAACCTCTACCAACCAACCTATAATCAAAAAGTACCATAAACAAGTGCATAAACCATGCACCAACTTATACCCAAACAACCTATAATCAACCTGTACTTATAAAGTGCATCCAACCACAAAATTGCATGTACCAATCATGTGTCACCTACTCATAAACCATGAACCATCATCATAAAAATTAACATCACTAAATATACACCTCATACAAAATAACTCATCAACTACTTGTCTCAAATCCATGTACTCAACATGTACCCCTTCAACCAAAATCCATCATCAATTTCTATCATACAAATCTGATTTGTAGCTCAATAGGATCCTGATGTATATGATCAGATTCCTACAAACCTTCCTTGACTTTTAAAAAACAAAATACTATCATTTTAATCAAACTATACTTTAGTCTCACATGCCTAGTTTTGGATTAGTCAACAACCCTAACTTGAAGTAATCATAACTTTGTAACTGTAATGTATAAAGTTAAGGAAACTGATACAAAATGATCTTCAAGCATATGTTTTGTATTACACACTGCAGTGTCACTACTCTTGGAACCTCTCAAAAGGAGATATAGCAAAATGGTATACCTTAATAATTCCTCGGCTTATTCTAGAGAGAGCTTCTGATCTTGTAGAGCATATATGCCCCACAATTTTAAATATTTGTTGAATATAATAACCAATACATTTGGTTTCAATTAATTTGGATCTCAAGTAGAAGTAGTTATGACGTTTTTACCAAACACACTTGTTTTTGACTATTAGTTTCAGGATCTAGCCACAAACCCTATTTCTTCTAATGGAGTGTAAATCCAAAAATACAATGACCCAAAAGTTAAACCATTTTACTACAGATACTTGGATATGTTTCTCAATGTGATTGTGAAATTTCACATCTTGAATCATTATAGAAAAAAATTCTATAGTGAAAATGGTGAGATGACCTCAGAATAACATACCTTAGAATGCACCATCAAAGAATTTTATCCTTCCTTGCATTTCGACCTCTTTCTTTACATTCTCTCGTAATTTAGTCTTTAGATATCCTTGGTTACTCCCAGACACCTTGCCAAATATTCAATATGCTCAAGGATTAAAAATGAGAGAGCCTTAGCCTCTCATTTATATTCCTCCAAGTAACTCCTTTAAAAACATATTCTAGGTCACTTTCCCCACTCCCTTTCCTTTATTTTAGGGTTAACCCACTTATAATTCTCCATTAAATTTATTAATTAAATAATTTATTTTGTATTCACTTTGAATTATAGTACACCTATCACTTCAATTCTATTATTTACCTTTTAAAATGTGCCTTTAAACCACTTTGACTACTTTGACCTTTGGGGCTTCTAGATGACATATGAGGGTCATCCATCCCAGAAGGCCATAACTCTAAACTGGGTGGAGGGAGTTATGTGGACGCTACATGCTACCACTAGAAATGGAAATACAGCCTCTAGTATCATAGAATAGTATTATATGAAAAATATATCATAACTCATACCATTACCCATCAAATCTGTGGTGTCCATTACTCCAAACCCTGGTCCTTAACTCTCATGGCCATAACTCTAACCGCGGAGGAGTTATGTGACATTCTTACATACCACCAGAAATGGAATGACAAGCACTCATCCATATAGGATATTTTCCTGACAACTTCAATGTCCTTCATCCATTATTCCACAATTAATCATAGGTTCTTTAATTCAAGAAAGCATCTTCCCCATGAGGGCTTTCACCATAAGGGGACCACTTTTGATTTCATCCATATTTACTCTTTATCAACCATGAAAAAAACAATAATGAGTCACATTTACATAAAAAAAAAAATCTTGGGTCCATTACCCAAACCTTTGTGCTACTTAGGTTTCTTCAAGGGCTGATACTCAATGTGACAACCAACCTTAATCAACAATATCCCCTTTAGCATTGAAGATAACACTCTAATAAAATAATCGGAATCATATCACTCCATGCTCCTAAGGAACCATGCATCTATTCTCCGTGATCTAATAATATCTACTTTTATCATTAATGGCAAAGGTATCTTTCCCATCCGGGGCTGCCCCCATTGAACTGGCTCCTTCCTATGGCAAGCTTCCTCATGTTCATCTAAGACATATAAGATAAGCATTGAAAAAGAATTAAAAAGATGAGCCCATTTTGGAGTAGAAATAACTCCTGCATTTGGTTTAAGATATTCAAAGGCTTCCCCTGTGGAAGTGGTTTTGTAAATATGTTCACACTTGTTCTTTGTGCCCACATACACAACTCAGATGTTCTTTTCTGCAAGCAACCCTGCCTCCCTGCAGGAGTTGACAATTTGATTTGAATGTGCTTTGTCTTGTAGTGAATCACTGGGTTTTTTGATATATCGATGGTGCTTGTATTATCACAATATATTGATTGGGGCTCACTACAATTTTAACCTGTATATCCTCACAAAGTTTGTTTCCCCATCCAAATAACATGTGTATAACATGTTGCTGTTGCAATATACTTTGCCCCGGCTGTAGATAAAGATACACCGTGGATGATTGTTTATTTCTTAGCCATGATACTCAACACACACTCACCCAAGTAGAACATATTTCCAACGTGCTTCGTTGGTCATCACTACAACCTTCCCAACTGGGTGCAGATTGGGTAGGCAATTAGTGATAGATCCTTTCCTTTGGATACTATATCCCAAACTCTTTGTTCCTTTGAGATATCTGAAAATTCCCTTCTATTGCTAATACATGTGATTCCTTTGGTGTCATGAAATCACATGCCACCATTCAGCTAAAGATGCATTACATCATCCTGGATGTCAGCCACATACACAGGGATACCAATCATTGACCTTTTTTTCCTCTGATATGTAGACTTCAATCATCATCTTTGCTCAACTTGGTAACCTATTTTGCATGGGAGTGATACTCGGTTTGCAATCTTCCATTCCAAAACTATTTAACATTTCTTTGATATAATTTTGGTTTGAGGAAACAAAATATTCCTTTGGTTCCTTTGATATATTTGAAGTCCTAGAAAGAGGGATATTTCTCCAAGTAATGACATTTCCAAATTCATTTTCTCAGATATATCTTTTGCAAAAAAATTTCTTAACCTGCCATCATCACTTCAACAAAAATAATATCATCAACATAAACTTCTTAATTAATAAAATATTACCTAGAATTACCTGATGTAGAGGTTTCTTTATGCACTTCCTTTTAAACCCCGGCCTCGTTGTAGATATCATCCAAATTGAGTACCATGCTCTAGGAGTTTTTTTAGACCATACAAGGCCTTTCTCAATTTACACACCTAATCTACGTTCTCTATTAACTCCAAATCCTTCATTTCAATGTAGACTTCTTTCTTCAAGTTCCTATCTTTAAAAGCTTTCACTCTTTTTACTGGCCCATCCTATATACTTTAGCATTTTTTGGATCATGCATAAGTTAAAAGAAAATAGATTGCTTCCATTCTGGGTAGGCCGGGGAAAAATGTCTCTTCAAAGTCAATTTTCAATCCGGAAAGTATGTCCTTTACATACCAACTAGCTTTGTTCCTTGTAACCGGCCCATCTTCATTCAATTTATTCCCTCGAAAACCCATTTTCAGCCGAATACATTCTTAGTTTTTTGGTCTTGGAACCAATTCCCAAGTGTCATTTTCTCTATTTGATCCAATTCTTCATCCATGGCCTTATTCCAAAAATTCATCCTTGTTGGATTTTTCAAACATTTTGGTTCAATTGTAGGATTAGAGTGCTAGATGTGTTTGTTCCAGAAACGACTTTTTCTTCTAGTCTCAACTCCTCCATCTTTGTTTCCAATAATCTGATCTCAAGGATGATTCTCATGGATTAAGGTTGGTTGTCATTGATGTCAACCTTTGAAGAATCCCCATGAGCACAAAGGTTTGGGTAATGGACCCAATATTTTGATGCCGTAAATATGACTCATTATTGTTTTCCATGGTTGATAAGAATTAAATATGGATGAACTCCAAAGTGATTCCCTTATGGTGAAAGTCTGTGAAGATGCTTTATGGAGTAAGAGAACCCATGCTTAATTGTGGAATAATGAGATTAAGGAAAGTGATTTTGTCGTGGAAAATATCCTATATGGATAGTTCTTATTATTCCATTTCCAGTTGGTATGTGAACGCCACATAATTCCTCATAGTTAGAGAGTTATGGCTATGAGAAGTTAGAGACCCTAGGTCCGTAATGGACCCAATTTGTTTGATGGGTAATGGTAAGGAGTTGCGATATATTTTCAGATAATACTCATATTCTATATGGATAGTGCATTTCATGCCATTTTTGGTGGTATGTATAATGTCACCAGAAATGGAATGACATAATTTCTCACGGTTTGAGATTTATGTCTTTACAAAGTTGGAGGACCCCTACATGTCATCTAGAAGCCCCAGCACAAAGTAGTCAAAGTGGTTTAACAGATTTTAAAAGGTAAAATAATAAAGGAAGTGATGAGTGTATTATAATTCAAAGAATAAAAATAAATTGTTTCCAATAATAAATTTAATGAGAAATTAGAAGTGGACTCCAACCCTAAAATAAGGGAAAGTGGGCCAAGGGACCTAGGAAGATGTTTTAAGGGAAGCTACTTGAAGAGTATATAAATAAGAGTCAAGGATCTCTCATTACTGAATAAAACTTGAGAATATTGAATATATTTATGTGTCCTGAGGTAACCATGGATATCTAAACCGAATTCGGAGGAAGGTGAAGAAAACAAGGCTCTAAAATGTAAGGAAGGATAAATTCCTTTGATGGTGCTTGGTTGCATGCTATTTATAGGTCATCTCTCACCCATTTTCACTATAATTGTTTTTTTTATAATGATTCAAAATCTGTAATTGCTATGAAAGTGAGAAACATATCCAAGTATCTCAGAAAAACAAATTGAGCTTGTGGTCATTGTATTTTGGGGTTACACTGCGTGGAAAATAGGGTTTTATGGCCAGTCCCAAAACTAGTCAAAATAAGGTGTTTAGGTAAAAAATGCCATAACTTCTTCATAACATCAAAATGTAGTGAGACAAAATGAGTTGGTTATGGTACGTACTTTTAGTATCTTTGTAATAGTTTCAGATCATTTCATCAAATATTTTGTATGGGACACACTCTACAAGTTCTCCCTCTAGAATAAGCCTTCGTAATCCGTAATGGTATGGCCATTTTGCTATAACTTCTTTGTGAGAGGTTCCAAGTAGTGAACTTGAGGAATTTCATTAAACAAACTCAAGAACATTGTGTACTACTTTCAGCCATTTATACATTGTAGGCTCAAAGTTATGATTACTCAAGTTAGGGTTGGTTGACTAATCCAAAACTAGGCATGTGAGACTAAAGAAACGTTTGATGAAAAATGCCAAATTTTGTTTTAAAGTTAAGGAAGGTTTGTGGTAGAATGGATCATATACACCAGTAATTCATTACATAGCCACAACCAGATTTGACGATGAAATTGATGAGGGATTTTGGTTGTGGTACATGTTGAATACATGGTTGATACAAGCAGTTGATGAGCTACACTACGAGGTGGAAGTAGTTGATGATGTTGGTACATATTGATGATTCATAGTTGATGAGTAGCTGACATACGATTGGTACATACTTTATACATTGGTTGGATGCACTTGTTGATGGTACAAGTTGATTACAAAGTTGGTGCATGGTTGATGCAATCTTGCTCTTATGGTATAGGTTGATTACGTTGAGGTACAGGTTGATGCATGGTCTCGATTTATTGGCAATAGCTTTACAAAGGTATATCCCCATTGATAGTGTGATAGCGGTTCCATCATTCTACCTCTAACTCGTGATGAAGGATGGGGAAGGGATAGGTGGTTTTAGCCACCTCCGGTTGTAGCCGAGAACATTGGGAGTTGTAGCCCTTCCTCGGGTTGTAGGCGAGAATCTTTTGGAGCTGGATTCCCCGAAGTTGTAGCCCTGAGAAACCGGGGTTGGAGCCTTCCAGCTTGCTGAAAACAAAGGGTTGGTGCTTCCAATGAATGTAATTCTTCAAGACATATAAGAAAAAAAGAATTCGGTTTTCTCCCGATTTGGTTTCCAATGAAACAATCGCGTACCGTATGTGAAGGATTGTTCATTTGTTCATTGCTTATTTACTATATAGTTATAGGGATGATAATGCTTCATTGATATAACAACACTTTGGATTATATGGTTAAAAAGAGATTAAAATTCTCTATTACTGATTCACTCTCTGCAGAATCCAACAATTGGTATCAAAGCAAGGTTCCTTCTGTGGAACTGCTTTAAATCCACTGGACGCAGATCATGGATTATTCTTGAGAATGGAGTACCAATGTTTAATGGTCAATGGTTTTAAGTATGAGATGTGGGAGCGTAAGGATCGGAAGCATTTTACAGGCACATGACATTATATTTGGCTATCACTTGTTATAGGATATGATAGTTCAAAAAGGAAAAGACCGCAAACCAAGAAGGAATTGAACAAGAAAAACAAAATAGCAATGGATTTTATCCGGGAAGGATTACCTAAACCAAGAAGAGAAAAGGGTTGGTAAACGTTCATCGACAAAGAACTTCTTGATAAGCTACATGGCATATAATATTCTTCACCCATCGCATTCAAAAACCAAAGAAGATGATGAAGCATAAAAAGTAGAAGGATTCTCATCATGTTAGATAGATTAAGAGGAAGAGTAGGATGAAGAAGAAGTTGATTACAAAGAAAAAATTGGATCGCTGCAATTAAATATATAAGGAAAGAAAGAGAAGAAACAAGTCATCCAAGAAAGAATTGATGAAGCAAAAGCAAAGTGTCTTCAAGGTTATGAAAAAGGATCAAAGGTGTCATCAAGAATTTAGAGCTCAACTAGAAGAGGCCGTAAGAATTGAAGAAACTCTAGAATATCAAAAGAAATGTTTAGAAGGCAACATAGGACAAAAGGAAGATGTAGAAAAGAGAGAAAATATATCGATGGATCATCCTTGCTGAAAGAACTTCAATGATTTAAACCAACTTGAGGAAGAGATTGGTCAAAGAGAGAAGAAAGGAAGAATAGCCACTGCACTGAAAATCCAACCTTAGCAGCTAAAAGAGAATAGGAAGAGGTCATGAAGTCCTATAATGAAGAAAGAAGAAGAGGTTGAGAATCTTGAAGAAGAAGCCGTCACACTAAGAGTCAAAATCTAGCCAAGCTCAACAAGAAAGTTGAAGAGACAAACATCCACACTGGCTTGTAGAGAATGAATGAAGAGAAACATTCTACATTGCTAGAAAGAAGAATGAAGAAAATAGAAAGAGTTATGCATAAGTAATCAAAAGAAGGAATCCTCATATCAACCAGAATCTATGAAAACCATTGAAGATAAGATCTTCAAGAATACCATTCATGTTCAAGCCACAAAGCTTCAATCATGATCACATGATCACCAAGAAAAATTCAAGGACTACGGCCAAAGAAGATCATTCACCCTGCATGAACATTTCTATTTTATGGTCGTTTGTTTTCTATTGAAAATTAACTTGGACATGCGGCGCTTCAGATTTCATGGATTATAAAATAAATGTTTAAGAAAGAAGTGTCTATGTGGCTGTACGTAACATTGAGCGTTACAAATGTCATAACCATGGACACATAGCCAGTGATTGTAGAAGCATGATCGATACTTCCATGAAAGAGAATACTAATATCAGATATAAGAAAGTATGGATAAGAAAACAGGAAGAACAGGTGAACAAAGACCAGGTACTAGAGATCGCAAGATTGACGATAAGACAAGATGAAGAAAATTCTACAGAGAAAAGGAAAGATGTTAGATACAGAAAGGTTTGGAAAATAACTGAAAGAAAGGAAAGACAGGTAAATAAGGAACAGGTTCAATATATTGTACTTTAATACATTGTAGTGAAAGATGAATCCACAGATAGAAAGAAAGAAGTCAGAGCTCAGAGAGATAATGAATCTACCAATGAAGATGATAATGAATACACATCAGAGAAGGAATTGTTCTGAGCCATCCGGCTTAGAGACTCCCAAGTAATATGAATATTAGACAGGGGGAGTCTATGTGATAGATGTGACAGACCAAAGAACCATCCTTCGAGCAACTTGCAGAGTTTGAGAAGACATATTCAGAGAAATCAGTTAGCAGAAGTATAGTTTGATAGTATAATGATAAATGGGTTAACATTATGGATAGTTGCGCAAGTAGAGTCTTGGACAGTATGGATAGAGATGGATTTGTAAGAAGACTTAGCAGGTTTTAATAGATATATGATAGTGGATGAGAGCATGGATTCATAGATTGGTTCAGAGAGTGGTTGAAAGACAAAGGAACATTATCGTAATGGATGATAACTACATAGGAAATGGCTCAAACAATACTAATGGATTACAAATTGACAGATATTTTTTGGACACAAGTAGTGCATACATTAGTTCACATTCAAAACAGAGTAATGCTTAGAAACAACACTGATAAAACTCCCTACAAGCTATGGAAAGGAAGACCAGCAAATGTGAAGCACTTTAGAGTTTTTGGAAGCAAATGCTACATCAAAAGAGAAGATGGTAGAATGGGAAAGTTTGACTCTCGTGTGGACAAAGGAATTCTTGTTGGTTACTCAAGTACAAGGAAAGCATACAAGTATTACAATCTAAGATTAAACAAAGTTGTGGAAAGCATCAATGTAACAATTGATGAAGTAGGCAGACCCATAATCAAAGGAAGAAGGAAACAAATCAATGGAACAACTTTTCGAAGAAGAAGATGAAAAATAAGTAGAAGAGGAAGATGAAGATTAAGAGAATCTAATAGAAGCAGAAGAGCAAGTCCAACAAGTATCTCCAAAGACACCCAGTAAATGAGTACAAAAGAATCATCCTTCAGATCAAATTATCAGGAACAAAGATGTAGGAGTTGAGACTAGAACAAGAATCCGTTCACCAGAACAAATACACCTAGCACTCTTATCTACAATTGAACCAAATGGTTTTGAAGAAGCAAGAAAGGATGAATTTTGGAATAAGGCCATGGATGAAGAATTAGATCAAATAGAGAAAAATGACACTTGGGAATTGGTTCCAAGACCAAAGAATAAGAATGTGATCGACACAAAATGGGTTTTCAGGAAATAAATTGAAAGAAGATGGGCAGGTTACAAGGAACAAAGATAGATTGGTATGTAAAAGATATGCACAGATTGAAGGAATCGACTTTGAAGAGACATTTTCCCCAGTTTCCAGAATGGAAGCAATCTGTTTGCTTTTAGCCTATGCATGCTCCAAAAATGTTAAAGTATATCATATGGACATAAAATCATCTTTTCTGAATGGGGAACTTGAAGAAGAAGTCTACATTGAACAACTAGAAGGATTTCAATTGTCAGAGAACACAAATTATGTGTGTAAACTAAAGAAGGGCTTGTATGGTCTAAAACAGGCTCCTAGAGCATGGTACTCTAGACTGGATAAGTATCTGTAGCAGGCAGGGTTTAAAAAAGTAAGTGTAGACAACAACCTCTATGTCAAGGTAAGTCAAGGTAATATTTTATTAATTGAAGTTTATGTTGATGATATTATTTTTGGTAGTGATGATGACAGGTTAAGCCAGAAATTTTCAAAAGACATGCAAAATGAATTTGAAATGTCGTTACTTGGAGAACTATCCTTATTTCTGGGACTTCAAATATGTCAAAGCAACCAAGAAATTTTTATTTCTCAAACCAAGTATATCAGAGAAATGATAAAGAGTTTCAGAATGGAAGATTGCAAACCAGTTATCACACCCATGCAAACCAGTTGTAAGTTAAGCAAAGATGATGATTCGAAGTCTACAGATCAGAGGCAATACACGTCAATGATTGGCAGCCTACTATATGTGACAACATATAGACCAGATGTAATGTAGGCAGTTGGACAGGTGGCACGATTTCAAGTAGCACCAAAGGAATCACATGTATTAGTAGTAAAGAGGATCTTTAGATATCTCAAAGGAACAAAAGAGTTTGGATTATGGTATCCAAAAGGAAAAGATCTATCACTTATTACCTACACAGATGTAGATTGGGCATGTTGTATTGATGACCGACGAAGCACTAGTGGAGCAACATTCTACTTAGGTGAGTGTTTGGTATCATGGCTAAGAATGAAACAATCATCAATATCTCTATCTACAGCCGAGGCATAGTATATTGCAACAACAACATGTTGTACACAGGTTCTTTGGATGAAACAAAATTTGACAGATATATAAGTTGAGTATGATGAACCCATTCCAATATATTGTGATAATACAAGTGCCATCAGTATCTCAAAAAACCTGGTGAAGCACTCCAAGATGAAGCACATTACAATCAAGTATCACTTTCTATGGGAACAGGTTGCAGAAAAGAACAACAAAGTTGAGTATGTGGGCACAAAATAACAAGTGGTAGACATCTTTACAAAACCACTTCCACGAGAAGCCTTTGAATATATTCGCCAAAGACTTGGAGTTATTTCTACTCCAAAAATGAATGCTTTTTGAATGATTTTTGAATGCTTATCTTATATGTCTTATATGTACACGAGAAAGAACCATAAGAGGGCAGTTTGTTAGGGGGAGTAGCCCCAGATGGAAAGATACCTTTGCCATTGATGACAAAGGGGGAGAGATTTATCAGATGCAGAGAATAGAGGCATGGTTCTAGGAGGAGCATATTTATTAGATGCAGAGGGTAGAGGCATGGTTCCAGGGGGAGCATGAGTGATATGATTTCATTATTACATCAAAGTGTTTCCATCAATGCCAAAGGGGAGATTGTTGATTAAGGTTGGTTGTCATTGATGTCAACCCTTGAAGGAAGCCCCGTAGAAAAAAGGCTTAGGTAATGGACACAATATTGTTTGATGTAAATATGACTCATTATTGTTTTGTCATGGTTGATAAGAATTAAATATGGATGAACTCCAAAGTGGTCCCCATATGGTGAAAACCCTCATGGGAAGACGCTTTGTGGAGTAAGAGAATCCATGCTTAATTATGGAATAATGAGATGAAGGAAAGTGATTTTATCAAGGAAAATATCCTAGATGGATAGTGTTTGTCATTTCATTTCCGGTGGTATGTGGAACGTCACATAATTCCTCACAGTTAGAGAGTTATGGCCATGAGAAGTTGGAGACCCTAGGTTTGGGTAATGGACCCAAGTTTGTTTAATGGGTAACA
>SNQJ01S0052518.1:119618-135046 GCA_010110895.2 Picea sitchensis
TTTAAAGTTAAGGAAGGTTTGTAGGAATGTGATCATATACACCAGGTCTATTACAAAGCTACAAATCAGATTTGGATGATGAAATTGATGAGGGATTTTGGTTGTGGTACATGTTGAGTACATGGTTGAGACAAGTAGTTGATTTGTTGGTGAACATACATGAGGTTTATAGTTGATGATGTTGGTACATATTGATGAGTTATAGGTGATGAGTAGTTGACACATGATTGGTACATACTTGGTACATCGTTGGATGCACTTGTTTATGGTACATGTTGATTACAGGTTGGTGCATGGTTGATGCACTTGTTTATGGTACAGGTTGAGGTACAGGTTGATGCATGGTTGATGCATGGTTTAGACTTATTGGTATAGATTTATAGCAGTATATCTCACAGTGATAGTGTGACAGTGGTTCCATCATTCTACTTCTACTTCAGGGTGGCAAGACGGGGCAATGATAGGTGGTTGTAGCCACCTTTTGGTTGTAGCCGGAGAACATTGGGGGTTGTAGCCTCTTTCTAGTTGTAGCCAGAGAATTGGGGAGTTGGAGCTTCCCTCAGGTTGTAGCCTAAGAAACTAGGGGGTTGGAGCCTCCTTCTATTTGCAGCTGGAAAACAAAAGAAGTTGGTGCTTCCAATGAATGTAATTCTTCAAGACATATCAGAAAAAGCATTCCATGGTTTTCTCCCGATTTGGGTTTCCACGTAAAACACTGGTGTACTGTGTATGTGTATGATTGTTCATTTGTTCATTGCTTATTTACTCTGCAGTTATTGGATGATAATTCTTCATTGATATAACACTTGGATTATATGGTTCAAAAGGGATTAAATTGCTCTATTACTGATTCA
Source organism: Picea sitchensis (assembly GCA_010110895.2). NCBI lineage: Eukaryota > Viridiplantae > Streptophyta > Pinopsida > Pinales > Pinaceae > Picea > Picea sitchensis. The sequence continues at coordinate 120,473 of SNQJ01S0052518.1, forward strand.
CCCCCCCTCTCAGTAATCCAATAGATTCTTCTATATTCGTTTGCTAGGTGTCTTTGGAGATACTTGTTGAACTTGCTCTTCTATTTCTGTCGGATTCTCTTCATCTTCCTCTTCTACTTCATCTTCTTCTTTTTCTTTGAAAAGTTGTTCCATTGATTTGTTTTCTTCTTGCTTTGATTCTAGTTTGCTTGTTTCATCAATTGTTACGTTGATGCTTTCCACAACTTTGTTTAATCTTAGATTGTAACACGTGTATGCTTTCCTTGTACTTGAGTAACCAACAAGTATTCCTTTGCCCACATGAGATTCAAACTTTCCCATTCTTTTATCTTCTCTTTTGATGTAACATTTTCTTCCAAAAACTCTGAAGTGCTTCACATTTGATGGTCTTCCTTTCCATACTCGTAGGGAGTTTTATTAGTGTTTTTTATGAGCATTACTTTGTTTTGAATGTGAACTATTGTATGCACTGCCTGTGTCCAAAATATATCTGTCAATTTGGAATCCATTATCATTGTTTGAGCCATTTCTTGTACTATCATGTTCTTTCTTTCAACAACTCCATTCTATTGAGGTGTCCTAGCAACAGAGAATTGCCTTTTTATTCCATGACTGTTGTAGTAGTCCATAAATTCCTTTGAAGTGAACTCTCCTCCATTATCTGATCTCAAGCATTTGATTCTTGAATCCATCTCATTTTCAACCATTTCCTTGTAGATCTTGAAGTTTTCAAAAGCTTCTGACTTGTTCTTGAGAAAGCAAACTGCAGTCATTCTTGTATAATTGTCAACTAATAACATAAAATATATCTCACCTTTTAAGCCCTTTGTTGTAGTTGGTCCAACTAGATCAGTATGCACAATTTCTAGTGGTCTTGTTGTTGAATATTTCTTTGATTTGAACCTGGGCTTTGTTTGCTTTCCTTATTGACAATGCTTGCATAAACTGTTGGTTGGTTTCATGATCTGGGGCATTTCTCCAACTGCTTCTCTTTTTATAACTTTGATAAGGTTATCAAAATGCATGTGACCCATTCTTTTGTGCCATAGCCAACTTTCATCTTCCTTTCCTAGAAAACACTCTTCATTTCCAATTTCACTTAACACATATATGTTGTTTGAAGCTCTTACAGCTGTACCGACCAATTTCCCTGAAACTTCTTTTCTTATCTCACACTTTTGTGAATCGAAAGTAACTTTATGACCTTGGTCACACATTTGACTCACACTTAGAAGATTATGTTTCATATCTTCTACTAATAGAACGTTCTGTGCCTTTTTATTCTTGTTCCCAATTTAGACTGTGCCTTCTCCAATGATTTTGGATGAATTCTCATTTTCGAAGGAGACTGATCCACTTCTTTCCTTTCATAATCGAAGAAATTTGTCTTTATCACTTGTCATGTGTTTTGAACACSCACTGTCAACATACCAACCGTKTTTCTTCTGCTTAGYTGTTAGAGAATTTGTGCATTCTTCATTGCTATATTGATCTTTCTTTCTTATCCATATCATTTTCTGAGGTTCCTGTCTATGACTGTTGTTATTTTGTTGAGGTTCTTTAGGAAGGATTGTTATTCTGCAATCTTTGGCCACGTTTCCAAAATTGTTACATTTGTAACATTCCACTTCAGTGCTCAAGGATTCAACCTATTGTAATTTCTTCTTTGTGTTTCACTAGGTCTTCTTGAATAACCCCTTTGGTGTATGACTCTCAAAGTTGCTATTGTTCCTCTTTTTAGCTCTACAATTTATATCTTTATGTCCAAAATTATTACATGCATAACATAAACCAAAAAATATAGTTTGATACCTAGGAGTTGAAGATCTTATGAAAGGAGGTGCTCTTATTAATCCTTCTTTTTCTTGAGGCCTATCTGCTTGTTGTTGATTCTAAAATTTGAATCTTCTTGGTGGAGGAGTGTTCCTGTAAACTTCTTTGTATATTTTCATGTCCCATGTGATTATTTCTGCATAGTTTTTTGGATTTGTTTCTTTCTCTGTTGTTTTGGAGCTTGATCCCTTTTCCGTCTGATTGTATCCAAGTCCAGACTTGTCAAGATGAGATGTTTGACTACTGATAATGTCATCCAAAACTTTTGAGCTATTTTGCATATTTTTATTTTGAATATCCTTTCTTAATGTGACAATCTTTGCTTCCAAGTTTCTAATGATCCTGTCCTTTTCTTCTATTTGTTCTTTGAGTGATTCTTCAATTATTTTATATTCTTCTATTTGAACTTTCAATTTTGTGATCATTTGTTCTAGTTCTTGAGTGTCCTTTTTCTTGTCTAGTTCTGCTTGTAGTTTCTTGTTTTTCTTCTTTTCTCTTCTGATAACTTCTATGGAACACATTGATTCTTCTCGATAGTCAACTTCTGCCTCTTCAATTTCTTCACATTCTTCTTCGACTTCTTCATATTCTTCTTCAGAATCTTCTTTGTCAGAGTCTTTTATTGCCATGAATAGAACTCTTTCTGTCTCACTGTCACTGACTTCATCTTCATCTGATGATGAGATGTCTTCTTTGGTGTATAAGCTTTTCTTGGAAACTTTCTTTGTAGTTCTTTTTCCTTTATATGTGTGTTTTCCTTTTGAGTAACCTTAATCATTTCTTTTTTTCTTATGAGGACATATGTTAGAAAAATGACCAATACCATCATAATTAAAAAAAATTAAAGGGAGCTTACCTCTATACCTACCGTTGGCTCCCTTGTTCAGTCTTTTGACGAAGTTGGCCACTTATTCTTCATCTTCCGAGACATCGCTGCTGCTGCTATATTCTTCTTGTTGCTTTTTCTTTTGCTTTGATCTTTTGTATCCTTTGGAGGCTACTTCTTTTACATCTAGATTTTCTTGTTCAGTTCTCATCTCATATGCTGTGAATATTCCATGCAGTTCATCCATGCTTATTGAGTTTATATTTGATCTTTCTTCTAGTGCTGATATATTAGGGTTGAATATCATAGGAGCAGATCTTAGTACCTTTTGAACAATTACAGATTCTTCGATTTCTTCTCCCAATCCTATGATTTCATTCACTGTTTCATCGACTCGTAAGAAGTAGGCTGCAATATCTTCATCTTCCTTCATTTTTAGTTGTTCGAATTGACCTCTGTAAGTTTGAATCTTTGTTTCTTTGACTTTTGAATCTCCTTCATAAATATTTTGAAGCTTGTCCCAAATCTCTTTAGCAGATTTACAATGTGCAACTTTGGTGAATATTGTATCACTGAGACCATTCAAAAGTGCATTTTTGGCTTTGGAATTATTCTCACCGAGTTTCACTGCTTTGTCATTTGTTGGTGGAACTACCGGTGTTGTGTATCCATCTACATTTGATTTCCAAACTTGAAATCCCTATGCCTGTATATATGTCTTCATCCTTATGCTCCAAAAATTATACTTTTGTTTATCAAACTGTGGTATTCCATTTTTATACGAGTTGGTACTCTCCATGATCTACCTTTCAGTTGTTAAACTAATTTCTGAAGGAACCTGGCTCTGAAACCAATTGTTGGATTACTGAGAGGGGGCGTGAATCAGTAATAGCGTAATTATAATCCTTTTTCTTCAAATGTTATATCAATGTAGAATTATTATCCAATAATGAGCAATAAGAAATAAACAATCAAACACATACACAATAAACCCATGTTTTATGTGGAAACCCAAATCGAGAGAAAACCACAGAATGATTTTTATTATATGTCTTGAAGAATTACATTCATTGGAAGCACCAACTTCCTTTGTTTTCCAGATGCAACTAGAAGGAGGCTCAAACCCCCTAGTTTATTAGGCTACAACCTGAGGGAAGCTCCAACTCCCCAATTCTCTGGATACAACCAAAAGGAGGCTTAAACCAACTATGTTCTTTGGCTACAACCAGAAGGTGGCTATAACCACCTTTCCTTGCCCCGTCCAACCGCCTTGAAGTAGAAGTAGAATGATGGAACCACTGTCACACTATCACTATGAGATATATCGTTGTAAACCTGTACCAATAAATATGAACCATGCATCAACCATGCATCAACCTCTACCTCAACCTGTAATCAACCTATACCATAAACAAGTGCATCAACCATGCACCAACCTGTACCAAACAACCTGTAATCAACATGTACCATAAAAAAGTGCATCCAACCATGTACCAAGTATGTACCAATCATGTATAAAATACTCATAAACTATGACTCATCAATATGTACCAACATCATCAACTATACACCTCATGTATGTGCCAACTCATCAACTACTTGTCTCAACCATGTACTCAACATGTACCTCAACCAAAACCCCTCATCAATTTCATAATGCAAATCGGATTTGTAGCTATGTAATAGACCTGGGGTATATGATCACATTCCTTCAAACTTTCCCTGACCTTAAAAACAAGAGACTAGCATTTTCATCAAACTTTTCTTTAGTCTCACATGCCTAGTTTGGATTAGTCAACAACCCTAACTTGAAGTAATCATAACTTTGTACCTATAATGTATAAATATATGAAACTGATACACAATTCTATTCAATGTTTTTTATGCAATTACTCTAGTTTTCACTACTTGGAACCTCTCAGAAAAGGAGTTATAACAAAAATGACATACCTTGTTGAATTCTGGCTTATTCTAGAGAGCGGCCTTGTAGAGCATGCCCCGCATGAAATATTTGTTGAATTGATCTAAAAATGTTACAATGAATACTATAGAATGTACCATAACTAACACATTTGGTTTCACTGAATTTGGATCTGTTATGAAGAAGTTATGACATTTTTACCCGAAACACTTGTTTTTGACTAGTTTCAGGACTAGCCACAAACCCTATTTTCCACGGAGTGTAAATCCAAAAATACAAAGACCCACAAGATGAATATTTTAAAAAAGATACTTGGATATGTTTTCTCAATGGAATATCAATTTCATGGTCTGAATCATTATAGAAAAAATGTTATAGCGAAAATGGTGAGATGACTTGTAAATAACATACCTTAGAAAGCACCATCAAAAGAATTTATCCTTCCTTGCATTTCGGCCTTCTTTTCTTCACCTTCCCTCAGAATTTTGTCTTAGATATCCTTGGTTACCTCAGAAACCTATATATATTCAATATGCTCAAGTGTGATTAAAATGAGAGATCCCAGCCTCTTATTTATACTCTCCAAGTAGCTTCCTTAGAAACATCTTCTAGGTCACTTTGCCCACTTTCCCTACTTTAGGGTTAATCCACTTCTAATTTCTCCATTAAATTTATTATTTGAATAATTTATTTTGTATTCACTTTGAATTATAGTACACTCATCACTTCACTTTATTATTTACCTTTTAAAATCCCTTAAACCACTTTGACTACTTTGACCTTTTGGGGCTTCTGGATGACATGTGAAGGTCCTCCAACTTCGTAAGGCCATAACTCTCAAACCATGACGAGTTATGTGACGTTCCACATACCACTATAAATGGCATGACATGTAGTATCAATATAGAATAGTATTATCTGAAAACATATCATAACTCATACTGTTACCCATCAAACAAACTTGGGTCCATTACCCAAACCTGGGGTCTCCAACTTCTCATGGCCACAACTCTCTAATCGTGAGAAGTTATGTGACGTTCTACATACCACTGGAAATGGCATGAAAAGAACTATCCATATGGGATATTTGGCCTGACAAATTCAATGTCCTTGATCTCATTATTCCAAAATTAAGCATGGTTTCTCTTACTCCACAAAGCGTTTTACCATGAGGGATTTCACCATAAGGGGACCACTTTGGAGTTCATCCATATTTACTTCTTATCAACCATGACAAAATAATAATGAGTCATATTTACATAAAAAAATATTGGGTCCATTACCCAAACCGTTGTGCTATGGGGCTTTCTTAAAGGGTTGACATCAATGACAACCAACCTTAATCAACACTTATTGGGTTTTGAAATTCTGCATATAGGTTTGATATCTCTCACCTCTCCATTCATGAAATACAACTCCGCTCAGAATACAATTGTGAGGTTGGATCTTAGGTTTACTTGCAGACCGTGTGTTCTTCCGAAGTTAAATGAATTCATGCGGGTATTGATTGTGTAATGCAATTTAAAGGAGTTTCTCCCTATTGGCATTCAAGTGTTTCAAGTTGATGATAGTGTTTGAACTCTATGTTTAGATTATGTGGTTTCTTTGCATCTAGAATATGTGATGCTCTGTTTCTATGCTTGTTAACAAATAATTATGGAAAAGGTTGTTCAGGTTTCACTCATCTCTGGTCATTTAAATTTGAGAGTTTCTTTTCTATGTGATATAAAATAATGGTTTTTTTCGTAATGGCATTACCCAGTCTTGAAAGATTTGTAACTCCTTTGAAATGCTTTTCAACTGTTTTTATATGTATGGGAATATTTTCCTTGCGGAATCCATTAGGGGTATGTGGAGAGGTCTATGGGAAGTATGTTGTGATAACAGATGGTTAAAACATTTTTTTTTTCAAAACACTTGAAAGGTTCACCCTTGCATTCGCCCAAACCTCAGTTTTGTTATTGATGAATGAAAATATCAAAATCCGATCTTGATGTATGTTATCAGTGGTTTATCCAACATTGGGAGTTTGGATATTTTCATCTCATTTGTCATATATACATGGGTTTTGTTGATTTTTAAGTGTATGATGTTAAAATGATAATGCGATGTTCACATGGGTTTTGAACCCAGTCTGTTACACAACAATTATTGAAAGTTGTGACACCAAAATTGTATATTGAAGAGTTGTTGGCTTATGTTGTGTTCCATCACGTGCTTGGTATGGTATGGTTTTGGTTGTGTGTAATTTCTCTATCGACAATCTATTATATATAAAAAAAACCCTGCGAATAAAGGAAATAAAAGTGTACAGTGGGAATATTTGTCATTCATATTAAAACTTGGTTCATAGGTTGATTATCCACAGGGGTTTTGGTCGATTTTGAACACTGTATAATGGTAAAATAAGAGAACACCAGTTTCACATGGGTTTCGAACCCAATATGTTTACACATCAATTATTTAAGGTTGGTTGTTGGCTTATGTTGTGTTTTGATCCCCATTGCATGCTTGATGTAGTTGGTTTTAATGGTTGAAATGACTCTGTTAATAGTCTTTCCTAAAAACACTGCTGATTAAAAGAAAGGGAATTGTGCAGTTGACAATCGTGCAACTTAACTGGGGTTTTATATTGGAAGATATGAAAATAGTTGTGTATTAGATTTAAATTATGCAACAGAGAAATGTTTTGACAATTCTGTTATTGATAGTGATGAGTTTTTTTTGGGATATTATGGCATATAATAGACCAATAATCGTTTATGTTCCCTTTCATTATACCATTTTTTGCACATTATAATCCCCTCATCTTCCCAGATACACTTATAACATTCCATGTTCTATTGTTATGAAATTTAAAATATTTTTGGAAAGGAAAATGATTAATTATAAAAAAGAAAAGCTAGTTTATGACTGGTGTTTAAATGTTGGGTATGGATACAGTCTGTGTTACTCTTGCATTGCTTGAAAGTTATTCATTGTTTTTTTCCCCATCCATGTTACAAGTTTTAACACATTATTCTTCCCGATAGCCCTATCACTCCCTGTTCAAATGACAATTGATTTTTGAGTTTGAAAATCTTGATGGATGGATTGCATGTACTTATGTGGTTAATATTAGATCCAACCTTTGGATTTTATTTAGGTAGAGTATTAATGCATGGGATTTTAAGAGTTTTCCATGACACGTTGGAATATTTCTTCAGGACGAGCTTCTTTAGCAGAGGCAGTAATGGCAGAGACAATAAAGGAAGAGGAATTTGGTAGATGGGTCATAGAAGACCTTGGTTTTTCATACATTTTGATGCTGCTCCATAGGAATTAAACCATCTCTTTCAAGTTGGATTCTTCAACCTAGTTTTCCATGGGATCCTCCAGCCCCGAACTGAGAGACCACCCTGCCAACCACATAAAAACTTTTCTCATATATATGTTCCCCCTCACGTGTCTATGCAACAAAAACTACTTGTTAATGATGGTTGGAAAGAAATTGTCCAACAACCTACTATCGATCACCATGGTTGGCCTACTGCTTATTTTCCATTACCCCCTCCGCCATCGCCAAAGAATCCAATTTCCCAAGATGATCATGTTGTCTCACCCGTGCAGTCTTCTCATGATAGTAAGAGGTTAAAAACCGATGTTCCCAAGCCTGTAAAAGATAAAGAAAAAGGAGTGACCACTCCCTCCAAGTCATCTACATATTCCTTTGAATCTGTGTCTTCACATCTTCATATTAAAGATGATTGTTCTCATGTTATCAGTGCAGTCGAACTTCAAGGTTCCAATCAGCCTAAGGATTCCACATAAAGATCAAAAGAGGACAACAATGAGAAGAGGCCAAATTCCTCTCACAATAAATATGGTTTTTAATGATGATTTATGTTATTTTCTATTGAGGACAATATTTTTACTTTGACAATGTTTTGGACAACAAGCACATATTTAGGTAGTTTTTTTGGGACAACATGAATATAATACTTTTTGGATATGGTCATATTGTATTTTACTGATATTTAAAATATTTGATCATAATTATGAGAACGAGAGTTACAAGGAGGATATTTGAATCAAATTATTGATTTTTATATTTCATGTTTGATCATTATTAAAGGAAATAATTGGGAGTCACAAGGGGTCCCACCTATTTAGTTATTATTTAATTAAGAGCCTTATTTATATACATTATTATTATTTGTCTCAACTAATTAGTTAAGATAATTAGACTTAACTAAAACAATGTAGTTGAGCTACCATAACCTATTGAGAAGGAATAAAATCTCAATGAAAGGAAGAGACAAAGGGGGAGAGAATAGAAGGAGAACTACAACCATAAGGTTTTCTCTATTTTAGTGGGATACTTTAATTTTCATTCATTCTGAGTTTACTAGAAGGCTTAACCCTCTTGATGATAGCAAGGTCTTATTGAAGGAAACATGATTCAAAAACTGAATCACATATTTCAACAACTTGTTTTAAAGGTGTATGATTTATCTTTGGAAGTCTGTGTATTCTTGTTTGTTTATGAATTGAATTTCAAGACTGATAAAGAATATCTTACAGAGACAAGTGACAACATTTTGTGGCAAGTTGATCCAGATATTTAGCTTCAGTTTTCTTTTTATTTTCAGATTCTTATTGCATGGTTCCCATCGAAAGCTTCTAAATATGACTTTGGTCCCTACCCTCATAGGGGTTTGTAAAGAGAACTCAATTTTGTATATGAGAATGAAATAAATATAAAAATCATATTATTGTTTCAGTATCACACATGTGTTTTAACGATCTGGTTCACTCTTTTTCTTTTATCTTCATGTACACATTCTTGTAATTTCTATACACATTCATGTAACTTTTTTTTAATTTTATTTCTTTTGCATTGTTACACGTAATATATAAAAAACAACCTTGATCCCTTTTACTTAATACCCGTGGATTAGTAATTTTCTTAAGGCTATAAAGCCCAGGTGACATTCCCAACTATCTTTCCTTACTCGACAATATCTGAAAATGATTGAGTAAGGTTTTCCATACATTTTTGTCAACAATGAGTTTTATATATGTCTTGTTGATGAGAGCAACATCGTGACATGTTTCATCCAACTTCGTTAGATATTAAAATAATTATGCTTAAACATAAGTATGGGGTAGGAGTTCTACGGTGATTTTCAAATATGGAATCTCGCATTCAATCGATAATACTACTTCCAACCCGTATGCCAACTGTAAGGGTGTAAATCTAGTGGTGATTTTAACTAAAGTCTGATAAGCCCAGAGTGCGGAGAAGAGCTACAAATGCCAATAAGTTTTGTTCACCCCCACCATGCATTGAAGCATGGTCTTCAGGACTTTGTTGATGGCTTCAACTTTTCCATTTTCCTGAGGATAGTAAGGGGATGGATTTTCATGGATAAAACCTAACTTGGTGTGCAATTTACCCATCATCTGGTTTTGGAAATGGGATCCATGATTGGTTACAATAGCTTGTGGGAATCTAGAGTGAGTGATGATGTGATTGAACAAAAAAATTGCTGCATCTCGACCATCATTAAGAAATATATGCATAGCCTCAACCCATTTAGTAAAATAATCGACGACGACAATAATATAACCATGCCCCCAAGTTGAGGTAGGCTTACATTGCATGAAATCTATACCCCATTTGGAAAAGGGGCCGATGGAGACAATGGGATGAAATGGAGCTCGCTGGGTACGTGCTTTCTTATTAAATATCTGATGGGGTGGGAATTTTTTAACAACCTCAATGTAGTCTTTGAATATGGAAGGCCAAAAATAAATGACATGTAATATTTTTTGAGATGTAGCTATTCCAAAAAGATGACCACCACAAGCTCCAAGGTGAAAGTCATTTAAAAATTGTTTAGCCCCTTCATGGTTTAAGAAACATCATAAAACCATGTCAATACCTCACTGGTACAAAGTGTCACCAATGATAAGTTAGTGCTTGGAATGGTGTCTAATATGACATCATTCATCACATGAAATTCCTAGCTGGAAGCGTTGGGTTTAGAGATAGAGAAGGATGTATCCATAATAGGGATTAGACGTGCTAATGAGGAACAATGATTCATCGAGAAGGGAATCGCTGGGCTCATTATTCTCATTAGTATGGGGAATATCACAAATTAATTCCACAAAAGGAAACAATTTCTTAGCTTTGGATTTGCAAACTCGAGATCAAATTCTTGGAGAATGATGATCCATTTCAAATATTTTCCCCCAATTACTTGATGAGTCAATATGTGGTACATGGGGTTTGAGTCCACAATGATCGTGGTAGTGTGAAGGAGAATATAGTGGCGAAATATTTGGATGGAAATAATTGTTGCCAAAGCCAACTTTTCAACATGTGAATAATGTAGTTCAGGACCTGAAAGGATCTTACTTAAATAATAGATCACATGTTCAATGTCATCATCATCCTCTTGTACTAACATCATATAAATAGTGGAAGCAGAGGTAGACAAATAAAGGATATAATATTTCACATAGTTGGGTGGATGAAAAAGTGATGTATATGTTAAAGCATGCTTGAGATCATCAAATTGGCATTGAGAAGTTTCATCCCAGATGAAAGGGGCATCTTTCTGTAGAAATCTCATGAATCCTTTAGTAATTTTAGCATAATTTCATATAAAATGATGAAGAAATTTTTCCTTCCCCTACAAACTTTGCAGTTGTGTAATATTGTTGGGAGGGGGTAAACTAATAATGTCTTTGAATTTTAAGGGATCCACCCTAATCCCATATTTAGATATTTTGAGGCCGAAGAGTCACCTTGATTCAACAACAAAAATGCATTAATGGGGGTTCAAATGTACATTGTAAAACCTACATCTAGGAAATATTTCCCTTAGATGACTAATATGATCTCGTCGATGAGCCGAGTGAGATGGAAAGTCATTGAGATAGGGTTCAATGATATGTTTGATGTCATGGAACACATACGACATAGCTCGTTGAAATGTGGATCCATAATTTTTAAGGGTACCACATAGCTCGTTGAAAATGTGGATCCATAATTTTAAGGGAGGTAATTTTCATTGGGTGAAGGTTCCCCATTGGTATATGAAGGTTTTCTTATGTTGATCAGCAGGTAAGTTTCGATTTGGTTATATCCAGAAAAGCCATCCATAAAAGAGAAAATGACACTTTCAACACAATTATCGATAATTTGGTCAATAAAAGGCATACGGTAATTGTCCTTCAGACAAGCCTTATTTAGATCCCTATAATCGACACAAACATGAATTTTCCCTTATTTCTTGGTGACCAAAATGATGTTGGAAACCCATTCCTTCATAGGTATGGGATAAATAAAACCATACTTTAATAATTTTTCTACTTCTGCCTTAATTGCTGCAGTTTTCTTAGGATGAACCGGGTGAAGTTTCTGTCTCACAAATTTGACTCTAGGGTAAGTTTTTATTTCATGCACAATGATTGAAGGATCGATCCCTGACATTTCTTTGTAGCTCCAGGTGAAGATGTCGCAAAATTATTTAAACAAGGTGGTGTAAGTTTCAATCTCTTTAGTTGAACAATTGGCACCTAGTTATATGTTTTCCACAATACTTTCTTTTGTGGATATGTTAACACTGATCGTTTGAGAGATATTTCCCAAATTCCCCCCAGAGATGGTATCCTGAGTGAGTATTGGAGATTGGGGAGCGTAAAAAATATTGATAGAAAATATAGATGAAATATATTTCTCAATATCATCCAAACTAGGAAGAAAGGATGAACTATGGTGGTTGTCATCCCATGGTTCCTCCTCAATGCTAATCATTTCCATAATGGATTCATATGATGGAAAAATCCATAGGATGTAATCAAAAGTGGAGGATAGGTAATATAACCAATATGGTAGCGACTAGGAAGTAGATGCCAACAAATATTGGTCGTCGGGTGAAGGAGAGATAGACTGAATGACGTCATATTTGGCCTCTGTGAGACTAAGTGGCATAGTGTCACCTAGTGACTCATATTATAAGGGACTAGGTATGATCCATGGATTAGATGATGCGAGGGATTGATGTACCATAGTCGAAATCATATTAACCATTGCGATATGTTATTTGGTTGGAGAAAAAGGTATGAGGAAAGTGCCCATGAGCAAAGAATCTTTCAGTAGACCCACCCCGAAACTTTCATAAGTAATATTTGAGTCCCCCCAAAATGGAATATTATTGGTTATTTGAGTGCGATCATCAGAGGTACAATAATCTAACTGATCAATGGTCACAATTTTACCTTGATGAGGAAATTGGACACATCGAAAAATTGATGAAGTGACGACAATCATAGCATAGAACCAACTTATTCTAAGAAACAAGTTATAATTAAGGGGAGCATCGACTACTTCTACATCAAAAGAAACATCCCCCCCCCCCTAGTTGAACGAATACGGATTGTAATAATCCATGAGGTCAGAAACCTCTTCCATCAAATTATTTTAACATGGTGGGAGATTGATTAAGACTAAGTGACTTGAGGACTTTCCAGAAATCTAAGGACATGACACATGTTGATGCTCCCTCATCCAAGATCATGTGATGAATATGTTAATTATGGAAAACAACATCAATATGGATAACAAGTTCGTGAGAGAGTCGTGATTTAAAATTATCCATATTGAACATGATATTATTGAATCACTCAGGATCTATGGCTCTGATGGCTGCCAAGAGAGTTCTACGTTGGCTAGGGAAATGTTGTAGAACTTCAAGAGACAACATGGTGCAAGGTGCTTATGCCAAATCTTCAACAATGTTGTAGTTTTGGGAAACACGAGAGTTAGTATTAAAGGTAAAATTTATGATTGTGCTCTTGAGTGGGCTTAAGATAGAGTCGAAACCTAGTTTCTCAATCTGGAGAGGTTTAGATGGAGGAGTAACTGAAGTGGAAGGTGGATCTGGTGCAGTTCCATTAGTTACATTTTATTTACTAGGTTTACTTGGTGGTGTGTCATATATCATAGCGCGAGTGGTAAAATATACACCATTAAACATATAAATGTGTGCATTCGATGAAGCATCCTTGTTAGGAGGATGACCTGGGTTTCATTTTTACAGAGGTGCAAGATTTCGTGTGACCAGTAATTGTTGTTGTGGAAAAGGATGCGTCAATACAACGGGTTGAGAATTCCATTTAAAAAGTTTAGCAACTTCTTCCCAATGGGGACAATCTCTTGTGTAGTGATATTCAACACAAATGAGACATGGAAATTTTAGTTTGTGCTATGGTTTATTTTCAGTAGCAGGTGGTTGTTCTTATGTTTTTGGATTTTCAGTTTGATTATTATTTTTCTTAGTTTTATTCTTATTTTTATTCCCCCCCGTGATTGTTGTGGTGAAGCATATTGGATTGCATTAACTTCAGATACATGCGTAGGGGTGGAGTTTGATGAGAGTGGAGTATGCATGGTATCCGAGGTAGTTATTGAATGATTGGTTGTGCTAGTCGATTGTGAATTAGACTGGGTTTTGACAGAACTGATAACTCCATCTGAATGAGCGATGGATGATGGTTTTGATGGATTCGTTGATGTGTGGGGATAATTTTGGATCATTTCATACAAAGTATTGGATTAGGAATAAACCAAATCCAAATACTGGGCAGGAGTAATGGATTCCTCTTCTATGACTACACTACCCATGGCTACATCGCGAACAATAGGAGGTAATAGAGATTTGGTGAACCATTCCACCAGTAATTGGTCTGGAATGGTTTCTTTGATCAACAGTCATCGTCATATAAATTCATGAATAAGATAAGAAACATGTACAAATTTACTCTGGCGAAGGGAGGTCAAAATATCCATGTCAGTTTCATATCTGATGGGAAATTGGAAGTGGGTGAGGAAATCTAGGGCAAGTGAATCAAAATCTTGAAAAGTTTTTCATTGTAGATCAATGACCATTTATCCACCAAACCCGTGAGTGTACACTGAAAAATATGTAAATGGATAGAG
>SNQJ01S0052519.1:0-10728 GCA_010110895.2 Picea sitchensis
CTATGAGGTTAAATCAAATACTTTAACGGAAAAGACTACAGACCTTGAACGACTTTCAACTACAGGTCGGCATCAGAAAATTTCCTGGCATCTCGCCTTTGGAGACCGTTTCGCAGTTTTCCGGAAATACATTCCCGGCCGGAATATATGCTCTATCCGGAATTCCCGTTAAATAATAAAATTAAATTGAGCTTCATCCGCGGGCATGGAAAAGGAATTATAAATTAAAGATTTTCATAAAACAAAAAATAGTAGTGAAAAGGAATTATAAATTAAAGATTTTTATAAAATAATTTAAATTTATTATGTGTTTTTTTTTTTAATATTTATTCGAAATTTTGTAATACATGGTTAGATTTATAGATTTAAATAATTAAATTTGTGTAATTCAATTTATAATTTTTTTAAACATGTTGAATCCATTTTTATATTTAAAAATGTAATTTAAATTATAGAAAATTATAATTTACTACTAATTATATTATCAAAGAGAACAAAAACTTAAAATAATTACACAATATTTTTAAAAAATATTATAATAAATTTAAAAATATATATTATAATAAAATTAAATTGAACTTTTTGAACATAGAAAAAAAATTATAAATTAAAGATTTAAAAAAATAAAATAATATAATATTTTTTGTGGTTACTTTATTGTTTTTGGTTATGATTTTCATTCTTCTTTGTTATATAATTAAAGCTTAAGATAAAAATGATTTGATATAAAATTAAGGCATGAGATAAAAATCATTTAATATAAGAATCCGTAAGATAAAAATCATTTAAAACGATTGTAGTTGTTTAGAGTTTTAGCTGGGAGAAAATTTGATAGAAATTAATATTTGTTTTACAATTTTCCACGCTCAAGTTTTGAGAGTATTTGAAGTAACTGTAAATGATTTAATACAAAATTAAGGTATGAGATAAAATTCATTTAATATAAGAATATAGCGTAAGATAAAAATCATTTAAGGTTCCATGAGATAGCACAATTGGTTAAGACATGCGATAAAGTTTTAGCTAGGAGAAAATTTGATAGAAATTAATATTTGTTTTACAATTTTCCACGTTAAAGTTTTGAGAGTATTTGAAGTAACTAGAAATCTCGAAATTTTTTAAAATGATTTGGAACTATGCTCTCTATATATATTTTAATATATAGTTTATTCATGTTTCATAAGTTTTGAGAGTACTCTTGAGAAATCAACCAATGGTTCTTGCGTGAGCCACACCAACCCTTAACATGGTTGGATTTTTTGTCCCCTCAAGTTTCGAAATGGTGACTTTAACAATACGGAGTGGCTCAACAACACACTCCGTCACCGACTATCCTACACCTAGGAGACATAGTTTTGAGAGTATTTAAAGTAACTGGAAATCTTTAAATTTTTTAAAATGATTTGGAACTATACTTCATATAAAAAAAAATTGCATCGTCAAATAATTAAAAAATAAATTTTATTAAAACAAGTTATATATAATATTAGAATATTTTTTAGAGGTCAAATTTTAATAATTAACTATTTGAAAAATATATTAATCAATTTAATTTAAATTTCATCTATTTTTACATAAATATAATTATAATACTATGTTTAGGTATAATATTTAAATCCTTAAAAAATACTCTAAATACTCTACCATCTAAATTTTACCAAAATAAATTTAAATAAAACATATATTACTTCATAAAATTTGGGGTTTTTGAATTGTTACATTTTCCTTTTGCTACATTATAAGAGTGTTTTCCAGAATCATCATCAAAAGTTAAATTGATGATGATGATGATGACGATTAACGTCCACTGAGACTGAATTGGTCTATGAGACCTTAAGAGGATAAGAGATTACTTGCAATTCTTTAGAATTTTGTTTCTGTGCTTGAAAAACATTAAGAGAAGTTTTCCAAGATCACCATAGTTTTGTCGAGTTAAAATGTTAGGAAGGTTGGTAGTGTGACAAATATTTTGAAATTGAGATTAATCTGGGTATAGGTTGGACAATCTAAGAGAAAGTGTTTTTCATCTTCATCATTCTTAGTGTCACAAAGGTGACACACTATTTCATCCCATGGTTTTTAGGAATAGACCAACGTCCACTATCACTATGGAACTAGTGAGAATTTGTTTTTATCTTAGCAATGCTTATTAAGAAAATTATAATTTCTTTCATTTATTTTATCTACTTTAATTTAAAATATTTATAATAAGTAAAATAAATTATTTTGATTTTGAATATTAATGATGATATTTATTTATTAAAGATCAATAAAGTTTTTCTCGAACGTGAGGTAAAGGTGGGTTGCACAACTATCCTCCTAGTTTGTTGTTGGCACCTCGTCCATATAATGAAGGCATGTGTGAGGAGGGGGGAGAAGGACGAGGCAATTACCTCAACCTGCCCTCCGAATGCTTCAAACGAGTTTGCATCTACGCCACTTCCGTGGGTATCATGGCTATGTGTGGGAAAGGAAAGGATTATATCAACCAGTCTATTATAGTCATGATAAATAAATATCTTTGGTAAAAGCCTTTTTAAGATAGGTGGATTACATAACTTTCCTTTCATGGTTGTTTTTCTAGGTTTTTTTAGACAACATTGACATCACCTTTTTGGTAGGTTGGAGTGATTTAAGCGAGTTTTCTAAAATCCTCTCATTTGGCGGTGCCTCACCTTGTGACAAAGATATAGTAGGGATTCTATCTATTGTAAAAATTCAACATTCTCTAGCCTTGTCGAAAGATTTTTGTCTTTGGTTTTCTCCTTGCGGCCTTGGGAATGTGCGGCATCATTTTGAAGAATGAGTAGTAGGTTGGACAAAAGGAAAAGGATAACGGGAGACAACCAACCCTGTAAGCTTCGTAGAAGTGGTAGACCCAAGTTTTGCAAGTATCCCTACAAGAGTAGCTCCTCTAATAGTCCTACCTAAGCAAAATTGGAAGCTAGGGAAGAAACTTTGCAATACCATAGGAGGTTTACTCCTAATATCAAAGTCGAGGTTGATAGAATAGACTAGAAAGTAAGAGAAAGTTGAGGAAACATGGATTCAAAGGAAATTGGTGTTGAACTCATGAAACACATTCTAGATATATGCTTCTCTCAAAGACAAAATACAAAGTATTTTAGGAAAATTGAGATTTACTAGCAAACCAAATCTATCGTTGCAGAGGTAATTGGAGAACTGGGCTTCCAACAAAAAGCCATTTTGGATAAAAAAATATGAGGCTCTAGTAAGAGTGCTATGGGACATGGAGGCAGTGGGACAAGGGCAGGGGCATAATCAAAAAATCTAGATCCTAGTCTTAGAGACCCCTATTGATACCAACCTATTGGCACAAGGGAAGACCCAAGGTTCAATGCTACAACAGTGCACCAACAAAACCCTAACTACAGGCCCTTTCGGCAACACCTGCAAAGCAGATGAAGTCTCACCCAAGGTAGAGGCAGGGGTGGTTGCAGGACTCAGATGTCTACAACCTTAGCTGGGACACAGATATATGATTCTAACATTTAACAGAGCACTTAGCAGTAAACATTCATCTATATTCAGTTCGTAGTAACAACGCAGACAACCCTAATTACAAAGCATCGCAGTATTCAATCAAATCCACATCTAATAGCACTTAGCATCAAAGGAACACATTAGATCAAGCGTATTCAGGCACTAAGCATACTCACATAGGTCAGATCTAACATTCATTCTCCTTATTAAGCACAAAGAAACATCAATTCTATCTAGCATTCATCTATATCATAGCAAGTCACACATAAATGCACCAAGACATCGCACAAAGCAAAGCAACACAACATATACGTGGTTCACTACCCCCTGGGGCTATGTCCATCAACTCTTCTTATCTTCTATTATATTATGTTAATCAGTTACATGCATAGAGCCTAAAAAACCCTACTCCGCATAGGACAAGAGATCTGCGCACTTTGCTAGATCCTCCTTCCCCGAGTTAGGTTTAGCACAAAGCCTCTTCTCAATCTCTTACAATCCTTTTTCACTTAGCCTTACTAGTCATACATAGCATGCATAGAGCACTTACAATCCTTCGATCACATAGATTGATCACTAACACTTAGCACATTGGCCTAACATCACATAGATTCCCCTCCTTACATTTCCTAGACATCTATTTATACTTTACAAAATAGGCCTAAACATGGGTAAACCCATGTGCCGACATCCCATACCCATTACATAATCCCAAACCCCAAAAAGGGGTTGAGATCATGCGATCTCTGCTTCGTCTTGTGCTCCTCCTTCGACAGGTTGTCGAAGTCCAAAAGTAGGTCAAACTTGACCAAGGATGTTCCAAAACTTGGTCAAGGGCCAATAGGCCCCCACCACTCACCTGTGACTCGTCCCGAGTCACATTGGTCTGGGTAGTTCTTCTTCGAAATCCTCGATCTTGGTTCGGGATGCTTCGACTTGTTGTTGTGCCACAACCTCTTATTCAACGAACTCTTGGATGATTGCCTCATTCACGGGTCCTTCTAGATGTTGTTCTGCTACAACAACAACTTTCTCCAGTTCTGCTCCTCGACCTTCGATCTTTGTGAACAGTTGGTAATCCTCATCCTGTACAAGTTCGAGCCTATGAGTCACTTCCATTACTTTTCTCTGAATGGTGTGAATCTACTGTTGGGAAGTGCGCTACTCCTGGGCTCGCTTCATTCTTTCCATAGCCGACAGGGGCTTCAACTGTGCATGTATTGTTTCTGCTTGTTTCTTTGCCTCCTGGAGTTGTGACTCCATTTCCTTTAGTTTTGCATTCTCAGTGAGTTTCTCATAAGTCTGGGCACTGTGATCACTGATTTGCTTGCATTCCATGGAAAAAACCTTTATTCTCTTGACTGTGCTCTGGGCAGTCACTTCTCTTTGATCTCTTACATCCTATGGAGTGTTGGACACTGTGCGGAGCTCTAAATATGCTATTCTTTGTTGTAGCTAGTGGACGGTTTCCATGAGTTGCTCTACTTTATGCTCAACCCAGTCTTCTTCCTGTGGCTCTAAGCCTGTCACAAAGCGAAGTGCTCTGTTGACTGCTTCTTTTACCTTGAGTTGCCCTATGAGCAACTGTTCATTTTCTTGCTACATTTGCACTTTCTCCTCGTCAAACTTTGTTTGGAGAGAAATATTCTCCTGCTTTGAAACTCGACATTGTTCTACAAGTACTCCTTATAATTGCGTCAAAGCTTGGGTGGCTTGTTCTATTTCCTTTTGTGCTCGTCAAAGGTGAGCTTCAGTTGCATCTGCTATTCGACGAAGTTGGGATGGATCATCTCCCAACTCTAGTTCTCCCGATGACAGGGGCACAATGGAAACTGCACGACTAGACTAAAGAGCCTGTTATACCCCTTAGAGCTTGACCTTAATTCTATCATACATTTCCTCCTGCTTCACTCCTTGTTTCTCCTCAATTTCCAGTGAAGTGTCGTTTAGAGCTTCTATGATGAAGTCAAAGTCATCAGGAGTAAGTGTAGTCTGCATCTTGGTCATTGTGGCTCTTGAATTCTTCTGGGAAGAAGGTTTCGAGGGAGAAACCTTCCTTTTCTTCAAGGGGTCATCCTCGTCTCTGGGCGGTGTTACTTCACCTTTATTTTGTTCAGCTTCTTTGTCCTTCATCTCTTTTATGTCCTCATCACCTCCTTGCTCAAGTGATATGGAAGCAGTCTTCCCTAAGGCGCTACTTAAATCTTGGACCTCTTCAGTCTTCTGTCTTCTGTTGGTTCCAGGTGTGTCCTGTTATTTGGGAGTGGTTTTTAGGCTGTCCAGTTCAGGATCAGACATCTATGCAGGGTCAGCAGGGATAAGGAGGTCTGGAGACCAGTCCTTAGTGATCTCCTCCAGGTCCTCTTCCATAAGTCTATAATACGACAGGATTTGTTCCTTGTATTCATGTTCTCGCGCTATAATGTTGATGAAGTGTCTATCTGCACTAAAATTCATTAGGGTTCAGAATCTCTATAAGGTGTTCGGAGTCATGCAAGGCTCAACTTCGATGGATCTCTTCAGTTGAAGGTAATAGGTATGAAAAATAGCATTTGATTGCCACTATTTTTTCATATCACTCGAATACCAAAGGGTATAAAACTTCGCGACAAGCGGCTCAAATGGTTCGATATCTAGGAGGGTCGCACCTTCCGGCATTTCCCAGGAAACGAAGGCGACGAGGATCAGGAGCCAACTGAAGTGAAACTCGTAGCCATGATCTTGCGCTTCGCGATAGTCTAGCTCAAGCTGATTCACTAGGTACTTCGCCCAGTTCATTTGTAAGCCTTCTACACACTTCCCCGCGAGGTCGACGACAAAGCCCATGACCTGTGTGGGTCGATTCTTCCTTACTATTTTTCCATCTATTAACTGACATGCTAGGCGCACTATGCCATTCTGAATGGAGGCCACCTTGTAGCCTCGCATCCCCTTCTCGACATCGCCGCATGTGTTCTTAATATTCTGTGTTAGAACACGATTTGTGGCTTTTCCTGGGTAGAACTCCTATGGGTCAGGTCCTTACATACTCAACCCTATGATCCTATGGATCAACATTGGATCGACTGTAATACAAAGATCTAGCAATAAATAGCCTCCATGGTAACATGATAGTAGCAGCTTGACACAGACGTTTACTTCCCGATGCCTTCCAAAGTGTGGTATGTTCATGACATTTAACAAGGTGGAATTCACAAGGTTCATCTTCCAAGGCTGGAGGATTATCTTTAAGTTCTTCCCCTTCGTTCTGGTTAGGTATTTGTACGGGGCGAGCATGTTGTGGTTCTTGTGATCTCCGAGGTTGAAGTCGTTGAACTTCAACATGACGATCTTGTCTTGCTGTGCTCGAATTGCATGTATCCCCTTTAGGAGGTATGCAGTGACCATGGTGTACTCTATAACACCCTGTTTCCCCCAGTCTATAAAAATAACTATATTGGCCAAGAACTATGGAAAACTAAAATATGTGAATGTTTGATTTGATGGACCTTTGTATAAAAGGTTGATGAATGTAAATTATGTTATGATTATGTGTTGCATGACTGCTAGGAGTGGGATGTGCTAAAAGAGACCACGATGGATAATGAGAGGTGGTGGAAGGGACCTGGAATGGTTGCGTTAACTTCCACTGAGCCAGTACCGTAATGGTTTTTACTTGCTCAAAGACCAAAGAAAATCTCTGACCCTGGAATGGATTTCCCTTCAGATTGATAGGTGGGGAGGCTCCTCAAGAGTTAATGAGGGGATGGGGGTGAACCGCCCATCCGTAACAGCTCCCAGACCTGACCACGGATGGGGAAATTCGCACCACACGCAATCTTGCAGAAAAAAGGCAAGAGATGAAGTGTGGTAAAGGGAGAGAGGGGAGAACACGCATGACATGGATCGCAGAAGAGAATCAGGAGAAACTCGGGAAATATAGGGAGTTCTAAACAGAGGAGAAAGATAGTAAACTTCGTCCTTGACTTTCGTTGAGCTGGAATTAGGAGACTGAATCTCAAGCATTGTGGTCTAGCTTGGGGGTGGCTAGTGGTAAATCCGTTTGGAGTCACTAAGCCTATGGTTGGGTGGAAACGAGCACCCCTCTCAGTAGTCACGTCACACCTGGTGTTTCTGATAAGTGTTTATATCTTGTATCTTGAATTGAATATCCTGGATGGATGCTCATGTTTGTACACTCATAAATGGTTTCTGTATAGAAGTGCTTGCCTGGTGTTTTGATCAGAAATAATGGATGCATGCTTATACTTATATGAACATAATCAGTTTATGTAGAGAATGAATAAGTTCAGAATACGAGTCTGTTCCCTTGAGATTTTCTCATCTACTTGACTCACGCGGTGTCCTGGATTGATTTCCCAAAGGCACCTCCTCCCAGGAAGTTCCCTCGCATTCTAGAGATAGAGTGAGTCCCTTGAAAATACTACTGTGTTACTAAACGCATGAGTTTGCTTTACGCCTAACACAGAGTTCATAGCTCGGCGAATTAGGAAGGATTTTTAGTCAGGTCACCAAGCCTAGGGATAATTACCCAAGAAACCACTAAAGGATTATGTGATCTGAGTCTGGAAACCTTGTACAAGAGAGAATAGTTCTCTCAGGTTTTCGACGTTTTGGAACCCGAGAAACCAAAGGGTAAGACCCCTCGTTTTCTCAAGTCACGAAATCCCGGTACCCGAAACCCTGACGCGCTCTGTGGATGAGTCGGTTTTGCGTGAATAGGTTTCAGCGTTTCGGCACCCGGGAAACCAAAGGGTAAGACCCCTCATTTTTGCAAGTCGTGAAATCCTGGTACCTGAAACCCTGATGCGCTCTGTGGATGAGCCGGTTTTGCGTGAATAGGTTTCGACATTTCGGCACCTGGGAAACCAAAGGGTAAGACCCCTCGTTTTCACAAGTCGTGAAATCCCGGTACCTGAAACCTTGACGCGCTCTGTGGATGAGCCGGTTTTGCGTGAATAGGTTTCATCATTTCGACACCCGAGAAACCAAAGGGTACAACCCCTCATTTTCGCAAGTCACGAAATCCCGGTACCCGAAACCCCGATGCGCTCTATGGATGAGCCTTAGGTCATAGGGAAGAGTCATGTGGTAGAAGGAGGAGGTAGGTGCTAGCAGTTAATCAAGGGTCAAAACTCGGGAATTGACATTTCGGGTCTCGAAAGAATCTGGACCGTCCATTTGTAGGGGATGCGTGATGAAGGTCTAAAGCCACCGGGGTTCCGGATAGTGGAGGAATGGGAGTGAAGACCCTGCCAGAAATCCCGAAAGGCAGAATGCCAGGATTTAATCTGGGCCATTGATCAAGCCGACGATCTGGACCGTAGATCCAGATGATACCGGGATTTTGAGTCCCGGGAATAGAAAAAGGGAAAGGAGGAACGCTTGGATCGCGATTCCCCGAATCATGAAACCCTGAAGCATTTAGAGGATTAGCACCAGGTCATAGGATCGGTCGTATGACAAGCGACCCAAGGGAGAAGCTAAGGATCTGTTAGATCCTTTTGGGTTTCGGCATTTTGAAAGACATAGAATAGGGGAATGCTTGCATCGTGATTCCCTGAATCGCGAAAGTCGGAAGCACCTTTTTGGTAAGGCATGTGGTCATAGCCAATGATCATATGGAGGAGGATAAGGGAAGGGATGGTCTGTAATAGGCCCCACAAAAATTCATGGATTCTGTCCCTTGAAGAAAAGACAAAAAGAAAAAAAAGGAAAATCCTAGTTGTCGTAGTGGGTGTGTGACAAATTGGTATCAGAGCATGGTTACAACACTTGGCCTTCTTGGGCTCATGAACGAGTTGCGCAAAAACTCCATTTGAAGTACTCTTTAAAGGAGTAACCCTCTACCTTAACCCCCTTTATCAAAAGTCAAAGTTAAGAATGAAAATTCCTATTGTGTATATGCATTTGAAAAATATGAATCATGCGTTGATTGTGAATGAACATAATGTTGACTAACAACAAGTGTTTCTCTTGCACAAAAAGCGGACAATCAACCACGGGAAATGGCACATGCATAGAATGGTGACGCACCACAAAGTGGGGGATGGATCCCACAATAGAGACGAACAATTTGATGAAAGGAGAGCGGTAGAGACCCCTCCAGATCTAGCTGAGACTGTGAGAAGCCTCATGGTCGAACTACAGAGCTGCAAGGCTGACAACAAGAGGTTGATAAAAGAGCAAGAGAAGCAAACAGAAATTAATGCAGTCTTGCTGCAGAGTTTATCCGACATACAAAGACAATTGCAGCATGGACCTGACACTAGTCACGCGGACCAACGACAGACAAAGAGAAGTCGAAGCCCACCTAGGATACATAAACGTGGTATTTTAAGTGGCCACACTGGGAAGAGAACCTCAAGAAAGGTCCACCCCAGAGATAAGGGACAAGCATCGGACGATTCTTCTGGAAAGGAAACTGACAACTCAGAGGGATCTTCTAGTAACAGAACTAGTTTTTATTCCCGAAGAAAATGGAGGAAGCGAAATCATTCCAAAAATCATAATCTCAAAGAATTCAAGAAAGCCAAACCACCCTCTTTCAACGGTGAAATAAATAAGGGAGAGGAAGCGGAGGCCTGGCTACTTGGACTAAAGAAGTATTTCAGAGTCCATGACTTCTCAGAAAATTTGAAGGCCCGAATAACCACTTTCAACTTGAATGGGAAGGCTTCCATTTGGTGGGAAGACCTTAAGAACGTAAAAGGGATTCACGAAGAAGACCTATATTGGGAATGGTTTGAGAAATACTTCAAGAAGAAGTATCTGTCGGAAAAGTATTTCGACAAAAAGACTAAAAAATTCTATGAACTCAAGCTGGGGAAACTCACCATAGAGGAATATGTCAGCATATTCATTGAGTTGCTGAGGTACGTACCCTATATAAAAGCAAAAAAGGAAAAGGTGCAACGATTCATCAGTGGATTACCTAAGGACTATCAGAACAGGATTGAGTTTGACGAGCCAAAGACCCTAGAAGATAGTATCTGAAAGGCAAGATATTGTTATGAACAACTTGGGCATCAAACAAAACCTCTTGAAGGCTGGAAGTAGAAGAATAGTTTGGGATTCAAGAAAAAGGGGTTTAAATCCCCAAGATTTAAAAACGATAAAAAGGACTAAAGGATGAGCTTCCCAACCCGAAGTGTACACCAGCAGAATTTCCCCTCCTAGAGCAGAAATAAACCTTTTGGATCTACCCCAAGAAAGATTGATAAC
>SNQJ01S0052519.1:10738-29117 GCA_010110895.2 Picea sitchensis
GAAGTGTTGGGGTTGTGGAGAAGAACATCTCCTGAGGGACTGCCCACACTAACAACATAACAGTTGGAGAATTTACAACATTCAAGAAGCTACCACCATCAATAACGTGGCTAGGAGCGTGCCGCAAATTTATGTAGCCTTGGATAATAAACAAGCTGACCACCAAGCTTCAGTGGTGGAGATCGAAGGTATGATCACCAACCATCTAGTGTCTATTCTAATTGACCCTGGTTCAAATTTGAGTTATATATCCCCTAAGGTTGTTGATAAGTGTAAATTATAGCCACATAAACACGCCAAGCCATGGCTGGTACAGTTAGCCACTGGCACCAAAAGAAAGGTAGCGGAGGTCATACCAGCTTGCCAATTCACTATGGGTGAATTCCCCACCCAAGAAACCCTTAACATACTACCCCTAGGATCGTATGACCCGTTGATTGGTATGGACTGGCTAGCCACATATAAATCCAGACTGGACTGTTACCATAAAACCTTAGAATGTGTAAGTGAAGAAGGAAGAAGGATAACCCTTCAAGGGATCCAAAAACCTGTCTCAGTGAGACAAATATTAGCTCTTCAAATGAGAAATTATTGCATAAAGGGGTGTCCACTATATGCGATACAGGTGTTGGAATCAGTTGAAGATGACAAACCTAGCCTCGAGGACCACCCCACACTAAGAGCATATAGAGATGTATTTTCGGAAGAGGTATCGGGTTTACCTTTGAGAAGGGATATTGATTTCTCGATAGAACTTGCACCAGGAGTGGTGCCAGTGTCTAGGACACCCTACAGGATGAGCACACCTGAGCTAGTTGAGCTTAAATTACAACTAAAAGAAATGGTGGAAAAAGGCTATATTCGGCCTAGCGTGTCTCCATGGAGAGCACCAATCCTGTTTGTGAAAAAGAAAGATGGTACCCTCTGACTGTGCATAGATTATAGACAACTCAATAAGGTAACCATAAATAACAAGTACCCCTTGCCCCCATATCGATGACTTGTTTGATCAATTGGGAGGTGCTTCCATCTTCTCAAAGATTGACTTGAGATCTGGATACCATCAAGTCCGAATCAAGGGTGAAGACATCCACAAAACTGCCTTCAGGACGAGATATGGTCACTATGAGTTTGTGGTAGCACCATTTGGATTCACCAATGCCCATGCCACTTTTATGTGCTTGATTAACAATGTGCTTAACAAATTCCTAGACAAATTTGTACTGGTTTTTATTGACGATATATTAATTTACTCCAAGAATAAAGAGGAACATGAGGAACATCTTAGTTTTGTGCTTCAAGTGCTAAGAGAACATCAACTCTATGCCAAATTTAGCAAGTGCGACATTTTCCAGAAGCAAATACATTACTTGGGCCATGTCATATCTGAAGAGGGAGTAGTAGTAGACCCTGACAAGATCAGGTCTATCATGGAATGGCCTACCCCAAAGGACGTTTCAGATATCAGATCCTTTATGGGCTTAGCAGGATACTATAGGAGATTTATAAAAGGATCCTCTAAGATCGGTTATCCAATCACTGCCCTCCAGAAGAAGGGAGCTAAATTCATGTGGACACAAGAATGTGATGAAAGATTTCAATCCCTAAAACATCTACTGACCCACACACCTGTGTTGAAGATCACTGATCCCGAGGCTGACTTGCTCGTGTGCACAGATGCCTGTAAGGAAGAGCTTGGAGGAGTCCTTATGCAAGGAGGAAGTGTAGTCTGCTATGAATCCCAAAAATTGAATGTGCATGAAGTCAACTATATGACCCATGATCTAGATCTGGCCGCCATAGTGCACGCCTTAAAAATGTGGAGGCATTACCTCCTGGGAAGGAAATTTGTACTTATGATAGACCATTGTGGATTGCGATATCTGTTTGACTAACCAAAGCTCAATGACAGACAAGCTAGGTGGATGGCCCTCCTTAGTGAGTTTGATTTTGGAATCAAACATGTTAAAGGAAAGGAAAATAAGGTGGTTGATGCCCTTAGCAGAAGTAAGAAAACAATTCACCTGGTAGCGATGAGCACCTGCGAGACGAATGTCAAAGAAAGAGTTAGGAATGCACAAGAAACAGACACATTCTTCCAGACCGTGACCTCGTACCTCGAGCAAGAACCCACAAGGATAAAGTATGAAGGCTACCAGATGATAGATGGAGGTTTGCTAACTTACATAAACATATTTTATATTCCATATTGTGTCGACTTGAAGAGGTTCATAATGGATGAAATACATAAAAGACCATATACTGGTCACCCAGGATATCAGAAGATGATCACGGCCACTAGGAAACAATTCTATTAGCTTGGGTTAAAGAAAGACATAGCTAACTATTTAGCTAAGTGTCTAGAATGCCAATAGGTTAAAGCAGAACACCGACACCCAACATAATTATTACAACCTCTACCAATCCCGAAATGGAAATGGGAAACCATTTAAATGGATTTCATCACCAGATTACCAACCTCGACCAGGCAGAATGACGCCATCATGGTGGTGGTGGATAAATTGAGCAAGTCCGCCCATTTTATCCCCGTCAAATTGACTTGCAAGGCAATAGATATCACCAGTATATTCATGAAGGAGATATTCAGACTACATGGTATGCCTAAAGAGATCGTGTCTGACAGAGACATGAAATTTACTTCCAACTTTTGGAAATCCTTGATGGTTGGTCTGGAGACCAAATTAGTGTTTAGCACAGCCTATCATCCTCAAACTGATGGACAGATGGAAATATTGAACCAAATATTGGAAGACATGCTAAGAATGCATGTAATGCATCAACCCCAAAAGTGGGAAGATTACTTGCCACTGGTAGAATTTGCCTACAATAACGGCTACCAAGAATCCCTGAAGATGAGTCCTTTCGAAGTCCTCTATGGTAGACCGTGCAACACTCCAGTTAGTTGGAGTAATCCCGTAAACATAATTACTATTGGACCCGACATGCTGAAAGAAATGGAACAACAAGTGATTCAGAGAAAACAAAATCTAAAGGTCGCTCAGAAGAGACAGAAAAGTTACGTTGATCGAAAGAGAACTCCAAGAGAATTCAAGATGGGAGACCACGTATATCTCAGAGTTAGGCCTAGGAAGAGTTCCCTAAGGATGGGAGCTTGTGCCAAGTTGGCACCTCATTATTGTGGACCATTTGAAGTTCTAGATAGAGTGGGACCTGTAACCTATAGGTTAGCACTTCCTCCCACAGTAAAAGCACATAATGTTTTCCATGTTTCATTATTGAAGAAATATGTACACGATTATAATCATATAATTGACTGGTCTATGATCCAGGTGGAACTAGAGGGATAATTACTACCAGAACCTCAATGCATACTAGACAGAAAGGAAACCCCACTCAGGAACCGAACCATTGCACAGGTCAAGGTGCAATGGAAACATTTTGGCCCAGATGAGGCTACATGGGAAATGGAAGATGCCATGAAACATGCATATCCGATTTTTTTTACTTATGTACATCCACGTCATATTGATAGATAGAACATCGCGGACGATTTTCCTTTAAGGGGGAGGGAATTGTAACACCCTGTTTCCCCCAATATGTAAAAATAACTATATTGGCCAAGAAATATGGCAAACTCAAAGATGTGAATGTTTGATTTGACGGACCTTTGTATAAAAGGTCGATGAATGCAAATTATGTTATGATTATGTGTTGCATGACTGCTGGGAGGGGGATGTACTAAAAGATACCAATATGGCTAATGAGAGGTAGTGGAAGGGACCTGGAATGGTTGCGTTAACTTCCATCGAGCTAGTACTATACTAGTTTTTACTTGCTCAAAGACTAAAGCAACTCTCTGACCCTGAAATGGATTTTCCATCAGATTGGTAGGTGGGGAGGCTCCTCAAGAGTTAATGAGAGGATGGGGGTGAATCGCCCATCCATAACAGCTCCCAGACTTGACCACGGATGGGGAAATTTTTTCCACACACAATCTTGCAGAGAAAAGGAAAGAGAGGAAGTGTGGTAAAGGGAGATAGGGGAGAACACGTGCGACAGGGATCGTGGAAGAGAACCAGGAGAAACTCGGGAAATACATGGAGTTTTGAATAGAGGAGAAGGAGAGTAACCTTCATCCTTGACTTATGTTGAGTTGGAAGTAGGAGACTGAATCTCAAGCATCGTGGTCTAGCTCGGGGGTGGCTAGTGGTAAATTCGTTTGGAGTCACTAAGCCTACGGTTGGGTGGAAATGAGCACCCCTCTCAGCAGTCACATCACACCTGGTGTTTTTGATAAGTGTTTATATCTTGTATCTTGAATTGAATATCCTGGACACATGCTCATGTTTGTACACTCATAAATGGTTTCTGTATAGAAGTGTTTGCCTGGTGTTTTGATTGGAAATAATGGATGCATGCTTATACTTATATGACCATAATCAGTTTATGTAGAGAATGAATAAGTTTAGAATACGAGTCCGTTCCCTTGAGATTTGTTCATATACTTGACTCGTGCGGTGTCTTAGATTGATTTCCCAAAGGCACATCCTCCCGGGAAGTTGCCTCGCATTCCAGAGCCGGAGTGAGTCCCTTGAAAAGACTATCGTGTTAGTAAACCCACGAGTTTACTTTACCCCTGACACAGAGTTCATAGCTTGACGAATTAGGAAGGATTTTCAGTTAGGTCACCAAGCCTAGGGATAATTACCCA
The DNA here is from genome assembly GCA_010110895.2 of Picea sitchensis. Classification (NCBI taxonomy): domain Eukaryota; kingdom Viridiplantae; phylum Streptophyta; class Pinopsida; order Pinales; family Pinaceae; genus Picea; species Picea sitchensis. The sequence continues at coordinate 15,432 of SNQJ01S0052519.1, forward strand.
AGAAACTGCTAAAGGATCATGTGATCTGAGTCTGGAAACCTTGTACAAGAGAGAGTAGTTCTCTCGGGTTTTCGAAGTTTCAGCGTTTTGGCACGCAAGAAACCAAAGGGTAAGACCCCTCATTTTTGCAAGTCACGAAATCCCGGTACCTGAAACCCCGACGCGCTCTGTGGATGAGTCGGTTTTGCGTGAATAGGTTTCATCATTTCGGCACCTGGGAAACCAAAGGGTAAGACCCTCCGTTTTCACAAGTCATGAAATTCCGGTACCTGAAACCCTGATGCGCTCTATGGATGAGTCGGTTTTGCGTGAATAGGTTTCGGCGTTTCAGCACCTAGGAAGCCAAAGAGTAAGACCCCTCATTTTCGCAAGTCATGAAATCCCGGTACACGAAACCCCGACGCGTTCTGTGGATGAGCCCCTGATGTGCTTTGTGGATGAGCCGGTTTTGCGTGAATAATTTTCGACGTTTCGACACTCAGGAAACCAAAGGGTAAGACCCCTCATTTTCACAAGTCGCGAAATCCCGGTACTCGAAACTCTGACGCGCTCTATGGATGAGCCCTAGGTCACAGGGCAGAGTCATGTGGGAGAAGGAGGAGGTAGGTGCTAGCAGGTAATCAAGGGTCAAAACTCGGGAATCGACATTTTAGGTCCCGAAAGAATCTAGACCGTCCATTTGTAGGGGATGCCTGGCGAAGGTCTAAAGCCACCGGGGTTCTGGACATCGGAGGAATAGGAGTGAAGACCCCGCCAGAAATCTCGAAAGGTAGAATGGGGAGATTTAATCCGGGCCGTTGATCAAGATGACGATCTGGATCGTATATCTAGATGATATCGGGCTTTCGAGTCCCGAGGATAGAAAAAGGGAAAGGAAGAACACTTGGATCGTGATTCCCCGAATCACGAAACCCCGAAAGCATTTAGAGGATTAGCACTAGGTCATAGGATCAGTCGTATGACAAGTGACCTAAGGGAGGAGTTAAGGATCTATTAGATCCTTTCAGGTTTCGACATTTTGAAAGACAAAGAACATGGGAATGCTTGCATTGTGATTCCCTGAATCGCGAAATCCAGAAGCGCCTTTTTGGTAAGGCCTGTGGTCATATCCAACGATCATATGGAGGAGGATAAGGGAAGGGATGGTCTGTGCTAGGCCCCATAGAAATTCAGGGATTCTGTCCCTCGAATAAAAGACAAAAATTAAGAAAAAGGAAAATCCTAGTTGCCGTAGTGGGTGTGTGACATACTCGAAATCTCTGGGTACACTATCATGACTTACCACGTTGGATAGAGGTGAGATATAGTTGGGTAATAAAGATGGGATCAACTTTGCATTGGCTAAATCATCTCTTTGTTTGGTTCACTTTTTTGCTGATGGTCAGGATGATCCGGCTCCGTGATCAATCAACAGAGAGGCTTGTACTCCTCTCGTTAATGACGCTTGTACACCTGTAGACATCGAAATTACTCTTTCAGTCATGAGTTCAATGAGAACTTCTTCGAAAAATTTCTTTGTAGTGCTGAACTCGTCCGACATACACGTTCGGGGTTGAAAATATCAGGTTTGAAGAGTAATCTCTCAATGCAATAGGATAGATGGAAAAAATGTGATGATCACTGTGTGAAATTCAACTAATCTACGGGCTCAAATTCACAGTTAGCAAAAGTGTTCTTGGTGTGTGGCGGGATAAATAGATACCTGGTAATAGATCTCTTACAACGGGTAAGAAGCCTTCATTAACTCAGTTCTTTCCGTTATGGTGTGGTCCCAACGGTTTGGTGGCGAGCTGTCTGATCATTATTGACTTTCTTCCCATTCGGGGTGTCATTCTAATAGATATACTATTCCAAACAGTTATATTGATTCGCCATGGCGAAGTGCCATGTGACGTTGTTCTGATATCCCGACAAAGTTCCAATTTTTTGAATTTTCCTTCTGCGAATCTCCTTCTGGATCCTTCTGTAATTTTTCGATCTTACCTCTCTTCTTACTTAGCTTTCTAGCCTTTTTCCCAATGATTTTTATCTCGGTATTCATTTTTCCATTCTGATTCTTATCTTCTTTTGGCATAGTAACTTCGCGCTGTTGAGATTATTGCCTAGAAATCAAGGGCAATACTTCATCTGTATCTGGAATAGGTACTGCAATCTTCTGGGAGTCCTTTGGTATTCTTCTAACTTCGACATCCAATTCTCTGGTTTCAAATAGCTTTGATCTGTTCTCCTGTTCTTTAATCAAGTGCACGATCTTCCTAGTCATGAAATCTTTTAACTCTTTCTTCTTCTGCCCTAAGACTTCTTTTTCTTTCCTTCTGGCATGATCCTTTTCAATCCAAGGTTTTCCGAGAAACATAGTAAATGGAGCGTTGTCCTCAATAAATTTAACAACTTCAAATTCTTCTCCTGTCAAAGTTCCATGAGCACTCATAGACATTCAGATAAGTCTTACACATAGGTTTATCAACTTTCCTATGAATAATCCCATTCCTCCCAATGAATGAGCCGTAGTAGGTTTCCCTAAAAGTTCCCATGTTCTTTCTTTCATAATATTCACCTGTGTTTCTTCATCCAGGACACAGTCAATGTCGAAGTCCCCTATTCTTTCTTCTATGCATTCTTTTTCTTTGAAGATCTCTGATAAGATGACATGTTGGTGATCTTTCAGGGTTTATGTTATCTGTAGCAATACTTTCTCTGATTCTTGCTAGGGTTCTACCTTGGTTTCAGTTGCTTGATCTTTCTCATGGCCTTCTTGTCTTATATTCATCCTTTCAACCTTAGTAATCATTCTAGGGAAATCTAATACTTCATGGTCTAGAGAATTGCAACAGAGGCAACTAGGTTTCCTTCGAGAGCATCCCTTAACAAGATGTCCCAGTTTTCTGCAACTGTAACAAAGGGTTAATCCTCTCTTTCTTTTAAATGATCCCCAACCTTTCTTGTACTGCACGCTAGGATCATAGTAGATAACCTACAAAAAAATCTTTCTAGGATCATGCATCCATTTTTTAGTTCAAACATTCTTTCTATACATAGGTATAACATATTTTTCACTATTCTTATCATTTCTACTTATATCACATCTTCTTTCGTCTGTCAGTGCCCTAGTTTTCAAGCTAGGACAAATCTTATCAAACATGCCTAGATCCATACTTTAGAAACAAAAATTTCCACTAATCTTACTTCTACAGAGCACAAAGCTTTTAGATCTAAAACTTTTCACTATTCTTACCTTTATCAGAGAACAAAGTGTTTAGATATTACCTCTTTTCTTCAGATCAGACTTCTTTTCTTTATCACAAAGCTTTACAAACTAAGTAGAGTACTGCACACTAGAGCAACAGATCTACACACAGATATTTCATAATTTCGGGTCGAGTCTTTGCACAAAGCTTCTTCTTTCTCAGTTCCCAACAATCACAGTTTCAGGTCCCGATAACAAAACCATTTGTTGGCACAGGGGTAGACCCATGGTTCAACGCTACAACAATGCACGAACAAAACCCTAACTATCAGCCCTTTCGACAACACCTGTGAAGCAGATGAAGTCTCACCCAAGGTAGAGGCACGGGTGGTTGCAGGAATCAGATGTCTGCAACCTTAGCTGGGACACAGATCTATGATTCTAATATTTAACAGATCACTTAGAAGTAAAAATTCATCTATATTCAGTTCTTAGTAACAATGCAAACAACCTTAATTATAGAGCATCACAATATTCAACCAGATCCACATCTAATAGCACTTAGCATCAAAGGAACACATTAGATCTAGCAGATTCATGCACTAAGCATACTCACATAGGTCAAATCTAACATTCATTCTCCTTATTAAGCACAAAGCAACATCAGTTCTATCTAACATTCATCTATATCATAGAAAGTTACACATAAACACACCAACACATTGCACAAAGCAGAGAAACACAACATATATGTGGTTCACCCCCCCTTGGGGATACGTCCACCAACTCTTGTTCTCTTCTATTATCTTCTGTTAATCAGTTACATGCACAAAGCCTCAAAGACCCTACTTCGCATAGGACAGGAGATATGTGCACTTCACTAGATCCTCCTTACCCAAGCCTCCTCTCTATCTCTTACAATCCTTTTGCACTTATCCTTACCAGTCATACATAGTATGCACAGAGCACTTACAACCTTTGATCACATAGATCGATCACTAGCACTTATCACATTGGCCTAACATCACATAGATTCCCCTCCTTACATTGCCTAGACATATACTTATACTTTACAAAATAGGCCTAAACATGGGTAACACCATGGGCCGACATCCCATACCCATTACATAATCCCAAACCCCAAGAAGGACCCAAAAAGGGGCGGAGATCCCACGATCTCTGCTTCGTTTTGCACTCCTCCTTCAATAGGTTGTCGAAGTCCCAAAATAGGTTAAACTTGACCAAGGATCTCCCAAAACTTGGTCAAGGGACAACACAACCCATCTTTTATCTATGTGGATCGAGAGTCTGAAGCTAAAGACTAGGTGCTACAATAACTACTAAGATTATTATTTTTTACTAAGTTTCTAAATTGTTAAAAATCATTTAAATTATGAAACTAGTTGGTAAATTTATATTTTATATTATTAAGAGTAAGCCATGTTCAAATAAAAGGTTGTTCATTCTTAAACTCATTTTTATCACAAATTTAAAAAATTACCTCATCTTAAGGTGTTTGGATTAGTACATCAATCAATTTCATTATGAAGTTCATGAGCATCGTTTTTAATTTTACCAATTTAGTTTTATTTTTTAAGCTCATAATATTAAGAAAATGGTTTTATTCATCCAAATTAGGATAGATATAATTTTGATGATTTCATTTTCATTCCATGTTTTATCTTTCAACTTCATAGTAATATAAAATTTAAAATTATCAATAATACTAATTTGAATGTCTCTTATTTTTTATTCCAATAGTTGAGTCAAGCCTCACAATCTCTAACCCAACCTCTTTTATAAACCTATTGTGGTCATTACTCATATTTGAAGCAATAACAAAAAGCATATTATTATGAAATATGTCGAAGGCCCATACTTCACAACCATTTAGAATAATTGAGATAACGAAAGTGTTGGAAATATATATTTCTTATCCTAGTCCTAGAGTTCAACATTTCTACATCTCTTTTCAAGACCATAATAAATTTTCCAATTGCCAATGATTCTCCCCTTGACATTGTAGTTTGAGTTTAAACAACTTTGAAATTGACCTCATCTAAAGGTGTTTGGATTAGTATATTGATCAATTTCATTATGAAGGTCATGAACATTGTTTTTAATTTTACCAATTTAGTTTTATTTTTTAAGATCAAAATATTAAGAAAATGGTTTTATTCATCCAAATTAGGATAGATACAGTCTTGATGATTTCATTTTCATTCCATGTTTTATCTTTCAACTTCATAGTAATATAAAATTTAAAATTATCAATAATACTAATTTGAATGCCTCTTATTTTTTATTCCAGTAGTTAAGTCAAGCCTCACAATCTCTAACCCAACATATTTTATAAACCTATTGTGGTCATTTCTCATATTTGAAGCAATAACAAGAAGCATATTATTATGAAATATGTCGAAGGCCCATACTTCACAACCATTTAGAATAATTGATATAATGAAAGTGTTGGAAATATATATTTCTTATCTTAGTCCTAGAGTTCAACATTTCTACATCTCTTTTCAAGACCATAATAAATTTTCCAATTGTCAATGATTCTCCCCTTGACATTGTAGTTTGAGTTCAAACAATTTTGAAATTGACATCATCTAAAGACATTTGGATTAGTACACCGATCAATTTCATTATGAAGGTCATGAGCATTGTTTTTAATTTTACCAATTTAGTTTTATTTTTTAAGCTCATAATATTAATAAAATGGTTTTATTCATCCAAATTAGGATAGATTATTTCATTTTCATTCCATGTTTTATCTTTCAAGTTCATAGTAATATAAAATTTAAAATTATCAACAATACTAATTTGAATGTCTCTTATTTTTTATTCCAGTAGTTAAGTTAAGCCTCACAATCTCTAACCCGACCTCTTTTATAAACCTATTGTGGTCATGCTCATATTTGAAGCAATAACAAGAAGCATATTAATATGAAAGATGTCGAAGGCCCATACTTCACAACCATTTAGAATAATTGAGATAATGAAAGTGTTGGAAATATATATTTCTTATCCTAGTCCTAGAGTTCAACATTTCTAAATCTCTTTTCAAGACCATATAAATTTTCCAATTGCCAATGATTCTTCCCTTGACATTGTAGTTTGAGTTCAAACAACTTTAAAATTGACCTCTAAGCATTTGCAAGATATAACCATACAAAATTAGAGGATAATTTGTTTTATTAGATTTAATTATTATAATCTTGGTTTTAACAATCATAATGATAAATTAATAATTTTTTTAGAATAATTAGAAAACTTTGAATTGTTTGTAAATTTAAAAAAAAAAAAGAACAATATCATCAAAATATATAAAAAAAAAAACGATCCCAACCATATTATACATACCTCTCTTATAAACACTTCTTAATTTTTTCAATATATACCAAAAAGAATGGGTGGGTAACACCATGATACTTGGTAACGCTTTTCGAGAAGATGTCATGCGTGGTTGTTAAATGTTGGGAGAAATATTTTTTACAAAATATTTATGAAACAAATGGTACAATCCATATAGTATCATGTACTTTACCATGCGAAAATCGAATTTCTAACAATGAAGACATTGATCACCACATAAGAAAAAAACTATTGTTTCATTGCCAAAAATAAGTAAACGTTACCATTATTCATTTTTTCACTTTGGAGAAAGGGATTAACACCAATATCACAATTAAATTCCATTAATCATTCATTATTATATTTCATTTTAGCAACACCATTTTCTTAAACTCATGATAGCACTAAGAGCTATACCTATTTCTTTTAATGTTTTTAATCACCAAGCTCTAGATATGATATCTATTCTAGAATCCACAAAACAAAAGATGATTTTTTTAACCTTTACAATACTCATCGATAACTTTAACTCAAGTGGCTACCTATTTCTTTTAATGTTTTCAATCACTACCTATTTCTTTTAATGTTTTCAATCACTAAGCTCTAGATATGATATTTTTTCTAAAATCCACAAAACAAAAGATGATTTTTTTACCCTCTACAATATTCCTTAATAACTTTAAGGGTGACATGGTGATCAATTATAATATGTTTGATTCCTAAAATCAACTTCTTGTTTAACATCTATCATGTTGATTCATAAAATTAACTTCTTTTTTAACATATATCGTGTTGATTCATACAATTAACTTATTTTTTAACATCTATCGTCATGAATCCATTAACTAATTTTTTTATAAGTATAATACCAACTAACTTTGTTTGAATAAATTAATTATAAGAAAAACACATTTTATGAATTGATGTCATATACTCACAAAATATGTTCATAAAAAAACTTAAAATAAATAAACAAACATGAGGTTGATTGATGTCAAATAATAGGACTATTTCAAACTTCATTATCACGATGAAATAAAAAGAAATAAAAAGATAAAACCATGCATGTTATGTTCTTTGTAATATCTATGAGTGATTAAGAATCCCATGATCCAATTTTTAATAAAGGAGGGAGGAAATCACACCCAAGGGTTGATTTTTCACTCAATCAATGAGGTGACAAATTTAGGGTATACTAAAACTGTTTGTAAATAATTCACAATTCTCGAAATATTATCACAAATTAGACTCCTAGCTCATCAAACTCAATATGGTGGAGAGGCTCATGGTCTACTACACCCACAAAACCCTTTAAGACATGGTGTGCATGGCGTGAAAGGGTCTTAATACCACCCTTGCCCCTAGCAATCACGACGACACTGAGCAATGGTGTCCCTCTACAAGGATCTTTCTACCACCCTCACATCTAATGCACACACTCACACTCAACAATGGCATCCCAAAGGCCCAAAAGATTAATATAAGTATCAAGGCTGTAACATCCTCATCTCCTCTCTAGGCCATGCCACATCCGAAATTCCGACTTTTTATACCACTTTGTAACATTCCCTATTACCAATAGTCCCGAAAATCTATTCAAAACCACAAGATAACGTGCCCAGTCCCAAGCTGGACTGCGCCATGCTATTTCTCTTCTCTGATGCCCAATTTTTCTTCTGCGAAAGCAACTCATTGAGACCAACAACACACACAACAAACCTTGTGCCTTGCATGGCCATTGATTACTATCGTGTGCAAACTATCTTGTACCACGCATGACGAATCTATTCTAAAAATCCTGCGTGCACCGCCATCATTGTGTCAGCCTCGTCAACTATCTGTCAACACTCACAATTTTTCTAGCTTCGTGCTAGAACCCATTACAATTACTACGGATATTATTTAACATATATCAACTAAATGGTGGAATGAACTCATAAATACAATTGCATGTGTAACCATTCTTGTGTTGTGCACATATTCTATCCCATTTGCATGCAAGCCCTTTCCTTCTACGTGCAATGAATTGAGGCTCATCTCAGAATCTCAGTTCCGTTACAATGGAATCAATCAACATGAAATACAACATAGTTGTCATTCTCTACATATGCAACAATTATGAAAAACTAACAAATACATGCACAATCCAACATAGTTATGTACCAATTCCATAAACAAAAATAACATAAGAATTCACATGTTAAGCAGTATATCAACACACGTAAGTTGTCATGACCCATGCCCTACATATGAAACAAACATGTTGTTCTAAAACATATATAATCCACACACACACACACACACACACACACACACACACACACACACACATATACAACTATAAAACATAATATATTTAACATGTATATGCACATTACTAGAGAATAATGCACATAAGATGACACTTATCTTTTGTTGTAATCCACCAACTGTGCACAGACCTCAGACATTCCTCCCAACCATAGAATTTGCTGCTAAAAAATTCTCAACAGCAAGCCACCCCTGACTTGACACTTAAAATCCACCAAGGAAAATGATTCCTAAGCCAAGATAAGGTTTATCAACATTCCAAAACACTCAGACAAAGTTTCCACCCCAACAAAAATATTACAGTCCCTCATTCCCCACATGCATGTCCCACCCCAGGAAGTGTGCCCCCTCTCATCTCAACAATCCTTTGGCTGCCCCACTTCCCTTCCAGGGCTTCAATAATAGGCTTGACATGAAGTATTATATCCCCATAGATGCAACTGAGAACCTTGGGAACACAATTCCCAACAGTTCTCTCACATTGAGAGAATGCTTACGGGCTTGACAACTTGCTTCTTCAATAGCACATGGGTTTGACAACCCACTTCTTCAATCACATATAGGCTTTAAAACCCACTTATTCAATCACACATAGGCCTTCCCAAGTATAGGTTATGTGATGACAACAAGTTACAAAACGATACAGATGTTTAACAGAGGAAAGTTGATCTTCCTAAAGAAGGAATGAGTGAATTTCCCCAAAATACACCAATGCTCAACAATATATTTGCATGACTAAAACTAGACACCTGTCACCTTAAGAACTAGCTTCACTCCACTTGGTGACTTGTTCCCATCCCTTAGGAACTTAGGATAAATATATATCCCATAAATTATACTTTTGGAAATATTACTAAAAGATTCCCTTTCCTAAAATCTTAGCCCCTTTTTCCTTTCCTAGTGGAGTTTAAACCCCCCATCTCTTTTTTTCTGATTGGTCTGTGCGTAGTGATATGTTTTCATTAATTATCTGAGTGTCATTACATTTTTAAAAAGATAGGATTGCTAGCCTTTTATCTTCACGACGCACTTATTCAGGTGCACACAAAACTATGAAATGGACGCACACCCTCACTTGGTGCACACACAAACTCAACACTTTTTCACATTGAACCACACATGAACTATGACCTCAAAATAAATTTATACAAAGGCTTTATGGCCCCAAAATATCCCGATTACAAAACCCAATCTGATGTGTGCTTCATGACAATCTTTGCATACTTCCTCAGGTGTGCGCAAACTATGAAATGGGTGTGCACTCCACTTTTTGTGCACAGACACACAAAAACAAAACCCAAAACTAAGTGTTGATAGATCAACAACTTATATGTACATTTACATTTATAAATTGGGGTTTGGGCTAGGGGTATTGCATTCCCCTCCCCCTTATTTTTGCACCGTCCTCAATGCATGATGTACAATCAAAACTTTAAAAGTCTTAAAAAAGATGCAGATATTTTGCATGCATAACATCCTCGTGTTCCCAAGTTTCATCCTCATAATAGGTCCACTGGAACTTTACCAATCCTATTTCTCGATTCCAGAGTATCTTGACCTTCTAGTCCAATATACAGATCGACTGAACTCGGAAGTCGCCTTCTTGCTCCACCTGAATCACATTCCAATCAATTACATGATTAGCATTAGGAACATACTTTTTAAGAAACCATACATGAAACACATCATGAATGCATATGGATATGCAAGCATGTATGCGACATGACCAATCCTCTCCAATATTTCAAATGGCCCACAATAACGCTTTGCCAACTTTGACAATTTCCCAACTTAAGTGAACTCTTCCTAGATTTAACTTTAAAAAACACGTGGTCACCCACTTTGAATTCTCTATGAGTTCTTCCTTTATCTGCATAAATTTTCTTCATATCCTGGGAAACCTTTAAGTTCTTCTTAATTTTCACCATTTTCTCTTCCATTTCCCTGAGAAAATATGGCCCAACCACTAATCTGTATGTTGGGTTGTCCCAACTCACTAGTGTGTTTCACTTTCTGCCATAAAGCGCCTCAAATGAGATAATCTTTAGAGATGCTTGATACTCATTGTTATAAGCAAACCCAACCAAATGAAAATAATCTTCCCATTTTGATGGTTTATCCATCACATATATGCTTAGCATGTACTCGATCACTTGGTTGACTCTCTATGTTTTCCCATCTGACTCTAGATGATAGGATGTGATAAAGTTTAAATTTGTCCCAAATCCTTTAAATAATCCCTTCCGAAATTTTGATGTAAATTTGGGATCTTTGTCTGACACAATTGTCTTAGGTATGCCATGGAGCCTGGCAATTTCCCTCATATAAATACAAAAAATGTTTGTTGCCTTGCGAGTGAGATTTATTGGAATAAAGTGGGAATATTTAGTAATATTATCCACCATTACCATGATGGAATCATGCTGCTTGGTTGTTATGGGCAACTTAGTGATGAAATCCAAAGTTTCAACTTCCCATTTCCACTCAGGAATGGACAATGGTTGTAGCAAGCCAGCTAGGTGTCTATGCTTAGCCTTGAATTTATGAAATTTCAAACACTTGGTGTCAGGAAATGAGATATACTTACACACTAAACCTACTAGAAGAGAAGAATAATTTAATCAAGAGCGTAAATGAAAAAGAAATCACACAATACACAAAGTTTTTACCCTGGAAACCCAAACCAGGAAAACCATAATTCCTTGAGCGTTATTCTCTCTTGTTGTATTATTCAATTTTAATAAAAGGTTACATGTCTAACCTTGGTCCACACCTAATACAAAATCGACATCATACCCTCTTGTCTGTGCAAGAACAACCTTGTAGCCAATTTGGCTTACATTTGCATGACCAACAACCTACATCTAAATATTTCTCTAAAGACTGGCTATCCTATAATTCATTGATTAATCTTTACGTCCTTACAACACACCTCTTTATAGGATTTACAACATGAAAAACCATAAAGACTTGGTGCCCAAAAATGGTTACAGATCCATGCAGATCATTGGCTACAAATCCTATGAATCTTGGGATTTTGTTACAATCAACTCCAAGTCGGATTACCAGTGGATTACCAATCAAACTTCATTCAGTTTCCACATGCTTGCCTGTCAACCTCCTGTTGGTTGACCTCTTCAACTTGATATCGATGCCTTTACCATGTCAAACCACCTCGACCTTCAACTTTACCAGGTCAACTAACCTCGACCTTCGACTTGCTATCAATCTACCTCAACCCTTAACTTGTTGTCGATTCACCTCGACTTTGACTGTTATTTGATCCACCTCGCATTTTACCTTTAGTCGATCCACCTCGACTAGACTTTCACTGCAAAGAATATAACAACCCAACATTCTCCCACTTGTTGTCTTCTTTTATGAAACTAGGAGATTCATGAAATTTTGTTCACAGACCCAAGGAAACAATGCCCATTGCCTCTTTGAACCAAGAGAACTTCACAACACTCATAGAATTGGTCAATGAGTCTAGTAGCACCTTGTAACTTTCCACCATATCTCTTATGAAATGGTATTGTACATCAATATACTTAGTCTTCAAATGATAAGCAAGGTTCTTTGCCAGAAATATTGCGCTTTGAATGTCGGAACTTACCTTCATAGCTTTCTGCTCAAACCTGATTCCTGAACACAACCTTTGCATCCATACTTATTCTTTACTTCCATGAGTGGCCTCCATGTATTCAACTTCTGTTGTTGACAAGGCTACAATCGCTTTTCGCTTACTCATCTATCTTATTTCTCCATTGAACATCTTGAAGAAATATCCGTCGGTTGATCTCCATAAATATAGATCTCGAGCCCAGTCAACATCGACAAATCCATGTACATTTAATTTACCACTGTAACCTCCAGGTCTTCCTTGGTATCATATAGCATATTCCTTTGTGCCACACAAATACTTGAATACTATATGATACCACCTGTCAGGAATCAGGTTTGAGAAGAGAGCTATGAAGGTAAGTTGCGACAGTCAAACACTACTACATTGGGTGCAAATTACGATGAAATATTACAACGGTTTAGAATTTCCTTGTATTTTTTTTTGTTTTTTCGTACTAAATATACTTTTTTTTTTCGGGGTCCAAATGTTGGTCTCTCTAGCGACGAACATTCTAGGTTGGTCATTTTAACGATGAAAGTTTCTCGCTCTAGCGACTAACCACCAGTTAGTCGCTATAGCGACCAACAATGGCAGGTGTGAGAATCAAATGGTCATTTACGACAAATCAATCATATATATATATATCTCAATTACGACAAATTTGCTATAGTTAAGACAATCATTTTCTACAGTTGTGAAAATCATTCGGGTGTTCTGGTTTTTTATGAAATCTTGATTTCAATTCTCATTCAAGAAGAGAAACATTGAATTGATTAGACTCTACATAACTGAGATTTTGAAGGTCAGTACTTAAAATTTTTCTTTGTGACTTAGTAATTTGGTGCTATTGAACTATTTTATGGTTTAGTTTCACTCCTTATAAGGGTTTAGAGGAAGAGGTTATAGGCGCTAATTATGGATAAAAGATATATGTGTTAAGGGTTAATGGTAACACATACACATGTTTAGGGGTTATAGGGGATAATTCTTAGGGGTTATATATGTTAGGGTTTTAGTATTTAATTGATGAAGACGTTATAGGTATTTGGAAATAATGGGTTATAACTATTAAAAGTTAAATGAATTATAAACTATATGAGGTGTTATGGGTTATAAATATTATAAAGAGTAGAGATTAATGGTTAAGTGCTTACATGAGTTATGGTTAGGGAGGTTAGGGGTGATATTAGTTAAAGGACTTAAAGAG